>JAECUM010061968.1:0-10524 GCA_016617855.1 Megalonaias nervosa | reverse complement strand
TATATATATATATATATATATATATATATATATATATATATATATATATGCAATAAACTGACCAGGAACAGTGCAAAACTAGTGTCTAACTAATCTGAGCGCTTTCGACTCTTAATGAGTCTTTTTCAAAGACAAATACAAAACATAGACAAGACAAACAAATAAAACACAAAAACAGTTGTGTTTGTAAAACTTTACATGGCTGTTTCTACAGGAATTAAACCGTTAAATGTATTATGTTTCAAATAGTTTATTTCAACTTGTTGCGGATGCTTGATCCCGATCAAAAGGTTGTGGGTTCGAATTTTGGCATCGGACCAGCCTGGGTCACCTACTGTGGTGTGTCCATGGGCAAGGCACTTTGCTCCAATTGCCTCTGAACTAGTTGTGCTGCCGCGCCATAAAACACCAAGCGTTGATTTAATATTTGTTCTAATATGAATACTTTTTACACCGTCAGATTACAGATAATACGATGAAGATATTAACAAAATCAACCTCAAATCATTTAGCTTAATTTAATTCCGTCATCCATGAACGCATGCCTACTGTCCGTGTATGTATATATGTTTTTTTTTTGCGAACGTATGTTTTCATGAATGCATTAACACGCGTAGTTACATGTCTGTGTACGCAGATTAAAAGGCTTGTATGTATGTATGTATGTATGTATGTATGTATGTAGGTCGGTATTGTAATGTATGTCTATATTTTTGCAATTCCTGGTACATGATGTTATCTTATTTTTATATTTCTTATTCATGGCTGTAATGTGTACAAAATATCCTTAGCTAAGTTTATCCTACGTGACTTGATCCTGTTAAGAGTATACTATTGCATAGGATCTACAAATAGATCTTTACGGACGTATTGATAATTATTAATAAAATATTAATAATAAGACTTACAATGGCCCCTATGAAGTAATTTTTCAGTGGCTGATGGGATTTCGATGTTGTGAGAACAAGTCTGTAAATTCTCACCGGCTGCGCTAGGTCACGTGAATAGGCCCAATTTGAGACAAAATGATTAGTGTATGATGTGACGTGGGGTCTATTGTGACTACAGTCGCAATATACGGTGCATATCAGGAGATTATTAAGCATCCCGATTCATTGCGATTTTTGGAATCATTCACGCTTATTGTGTTCCTAATGTAAGGCTGCAGACGTGTTTTCTTTTGTAGTTAGATGTTATTCGAGAGGAAAAAATATTTGTTTAGACTGTCCAGTGGAAGTAGAAAGTGCCCATTATTTGCACTATAATATTATTCTGTTATAAATTATTAGAAGGAATTCTGTACAATGCCATCTTGACAACGTCACGGTTCTTGGATTACCAGCTTATTTCCGGTATTGAAATGTATAGGTTTCGTGTTCTTTACAAGGATATGATTGGATTCACTTCATAATACTACAACTTCCTCTCAGGTTTTTCATCTATAACTTTGATAATTAAACTGTTTGTTAAATTTTATGAATCTTGTTCGTTTTGCTTCTTTTCTGTTACCTAATTGTGTGGCCATAGAATCGTAACAGTATGTATGTATGCATGCATGCATGTATGTATGTATGTATGTAAGTATTTATGTCTGTCTGTCTGTATGTATGTATGTATGCATGTGTGTGTATGTATGTGTGTGTATGTATGGATGTATGTATGGATGTGTGTATGTATGTATGTATGTATGTATGTATGCATCTGTCTTTATCTTTTTGTGCATCTGTATTACTGCTTAAGTCTCAATATATTTGGATAGCTAGTAAGCGATCTATGGAACTATATGAGGCGAGTGCATTCTTGACCTGCTTAATACGTTGATAAGTTTCATGAAGCAGATTGAGACTAACTTCTGACCAAAAGAGTTCCACTGAAAAGTGCAATTGAAAAGGCTAGAAATGTTTCACTAGTACCAAAGACTTACATCAGAATAATATGACCCCAAAACCCGTAGATATATAATTATTATACAATCCAAGGATTTTCATATCATTTTTGAACAAGATATTTTGTTTAAGTGAAAGAATATCTTGTTTAAAGAAGATATTTTTTCGCTTAAACAAGATAATGTTTCGTTTAAACAATATATTATTTCCTTGAAACATGATAGTGTCTTGTTTAAGCAAGAATAATGTAAGTTTCTTTCCGTCATTATGATTTACAGCCATCTGATTTGCCAGGCCTTTTTGAATTTACATATATGAAACCAATTTTGTAAAGCCACTCCCATCTGAACTACTTTTCTGTACATATATTCAGTGAATGAGGGTTATATGTAGCCATCTGATTTGCCAGGCCTTTTTGAATTTACATATATGAAACCAATTTTGTAAAGCCACTCCCATCTGAACTACTTTTCTGTACATATATTCAGTGAATGAGGGTTATATGTAGAACTTCTTACGTAAGATTTTAATTATGAACTAAATCCTGGACCTTTTTAACAAACAAACGTGATATATTTGCTTGTGCTGCAAGTATTATGTTTACTGCGATTAGGATTTTTAACTTTGTTTTTCCAATTTTAGTCACATCAATACCATGCTGCATTGTGGCCGTGAATAGTGGTGTCTAGCCGTGGGGAATCATACCGCAGACATGTAGCATCGTGTCCCATTATTCTGGCACCAAGCAGACCAGTCCTAACAATAACCTCTTAATGCTGAGTGTCAAGCGAGGCAGCTGCTATAAGTCTATGGCATGACTCGGCGGGAGTTCGAACCCACGAACTCCAGCATCTGAGGCGGATGCTCTAACCTCTTAGGCTAATGCTACAAGTAAAATACGCTTTATATGAATAAAAAAACATCGTTCTTTTACACACCTTGATGTGAAGATATGATGGTAGAGTGCGAAATTCAACGGCGTGTGTATTTATGTATGATATGAAATCTGTATTATGTTACAATATGGAAATCTGAAATTTGTGTAAAGCAAAATGCAATAAAAAGAAAAGAATAGATAGAAGAAAATAATATTATCACAGATGGAGTCGAACCCACGAGCTTCGCATTATTAGCACCACGCTCTAAGCAACTGATAACACAATTTCATTGAAGGATTATTGTTTATTATGACAAATTAGACTTTCATAAAACATGTCAGCGACTAACATCTTCCAGCTGATCTGAGTTGTGTATTGTCGTCAGCCGTTGCGCTTGTCTATGATTGCCTGTAAATATATCAATGGGATTTTCTTTTCTGGACTATTGCGCCTTCATGAATGAAATTCAAAATGTTATAATTTGATATATTATTTCGTACAAACAATATATTATTTCGTTCAAACAATATATTATTTCGTTTAAACAATATATTATTTTTTTTTAAGCAAGATATAAAACAAACTTCGTGGTACAATCTAGTCATGGTTGCACAGCATGCTAATTTCAGTCGAAACCATCCGATTCTCTTTAATGGACAAGAATAGAAACCGTAAAAAAAATTTTACGCAGAATATACGATAGAATAGTGTATATTTCGTTCAATTTAGTTCACTGCTTTTTCAATACAGTTTGACTTAATACCATTATTATGATGCACTGAGTATTCAATTATTTCAGGCTCTTCTCAGTGGAAAATCAAGATATTGCAAATGCAAGTCCCGGAGATAAAATAAATTTTCACTTCAAATGAAAATATGCGGTATTTAGCTATTAATGTCACGATGGTTTAGAATGCCAGGGTCAAGAAATATATGGAACCAATAATCCACAATAGAAACAGAATGTTTATTATCACAGATTTAAAACAATTGCTCAGTCGGGATTCTAACTTGATGTCTCTACCAGTCTCGTTCAATCTATTCACTGGGTAGATCTGAACATACCGCACAGTGAGGAAAAAGGCAAAATCACCAGAAAGTGTAATAAATTTCAAACACCTTCTTCACTAAGTATATCTGAGCATACCACACAGTGTGGAAAAATCATTCAGTCTATTCACTGAGTATATCTGAGCATGATTCCGTACACTTTGGAAAATTGGTTAAAAATCATCAGGAAGTGTTACGCGTTTCAAACACTATTCACTTAGTATGTCTGAATCTTCCATACAGTGCTGAATATTGGATCAATGATCATAGAGCATGATTCTTTTCAAGGGTAATTTTTTAATTATAAATTAGCTTTCTCCGCATACAGCACTGCCAAGTGCATAAGTGTATTATCTTTAAAATAAACTCTTTAAACAGTCTTCATGATAAATATAGCAAAGATAGTCGACTGCTATTTATGGTAAATATGGATTTAAACTAAAACGTTCCCGTACAAGGATGGAAGCGTAACAATACTGATTATATTAACCAAGTTTTACATAAAATTAAAGCTGCCTTCTTACCTTGCTCATGTATTGAAAATCCATAACAATAAAGAAAATTAATGTTGGACAATAGCGTGAAAGATTTGGTCTCCTCGAAAATAAGTTACTGAAATTAACACCCTACCTTTTCAAGCCAAATGACCGTTAAGTTCGACCTTCTACTGTAAGGGCTGAGATAGGAAAAACTGGGTGGTACAGAAATCACGATATCCCATCCATCATAAACTATACGTCGAGCTTAACAATTTCGTCTGACTAACTCACCTTACTTAATGCAAAATTAAACCATATGCGACGGACTGATGAAGAATGTAATGTCCAACATACAGACAAATGAGGGTAACACTATAGGTCCCTGCCAAATTTGTTGTAGAGTAACTTCGGTCTTAGGATCATATAAGCATTAACAAAGAAGGGTACGGAAAATGCTACACTTTTCAATAAGAATATATTGTCAGTTGAAACATGATGGACAAAAGCGTGTGAACATTGTAAATTAAAAGATGGATAGTATGTACGCTGTATCAATAAAATACCACGAGATGTATACATTTTTCGTTAAAAAGAAACGAGGCTTTTCTTTATATCACATACAAATAGATATAGATGTGTTACGAGTCTATGGTCTTAACTAAGGAAACCAAAAGAGTGAATGGAACCAAGCTTTTTCGAAGTCAACAAATAAATTATTTCCCTAGAATGCAAAGTGAAAATGAGAAAAAGGAACTTACAGTATTGCGAATAAAACCCCAAAAATAATCCAAGAATTACAGACACAAGTGCTAATAATTTACAGTCCTGAATAAAATTCAGTACATGTCCAGAACAAATCCAAAAACTGAAGGCGATGAGGTGTCTGTGGTAGCTTATAGAGTGTTGATGTGTCAGCAGTCTTTTATTGAATCACAGTAATATAACTAGGTTTGAATTTCAGTCAATGTCTCAATCCAAGTATTTTTATCAGAGCGCTTTTTTATTTCCAGAGAAAATAGCTAGTTGAATTCAGTAATTTGAAGAAATAAAATTTCCGGCCCGAAAATGAAATACTGGTCACAATATATAATACAATTCGAAAGTGCTACATCATGAAGCACAATTCCAAAAAAAAACTCTCAGTTACAAGATTATATAGTTCTCTACTTGACCTCAGGTCAAAATTTGCATTTTCTATTAAAATAAGTACCTAATCGAAAATAACCTTCTAAAATTATCCTGATGTTTACAAAATACAAACCATAACCTGGGTTCTGTAAAATTCACTTAGGAAATTTCAAAAACTAGACCTACCTCCAAATAAACATATTCACGTCTATTAATAATAATACTGAGCTTAATTTCATACTCAGTGAGAATTCTTTAGCTATGTCTTAGCTGCTTACACAGAAAAAAATAGAAGAGGCAATTTGGATCAAGTCCAACTGGCAATGTTACATTACAATAGCATCTAATGCGACAAAAATTTAATTAAAAACAACTAACTAACAAACAGTTAAATTAAATATACATAACGGTTGCCATTTGAACGGAGTTGAGACTGACTACAGGCAAGTGTATATTGGCAGGGTGAATGAACTCACATCCCTGTAGAGTTTGTCAGCTACAAAATGTAGTTATATGCCTTTAATGGCTATTGAAAACCACCTTTGCAATTTGGTAAGTTGATTGTTTTCATTTTTGAGTCTCTAGTTTTATTCACACTGATTAAATAAATATAAGACAACACTTATGATTCAAACATGAAAGATGGTCTTGATGAAGAAAGTAGAGGACTAAACCCATGGTTAGCTTTTCGATCACTGAACGCTGTGCCATTCACGGATGGGCGCATGAAAATTAGTATGGAATGACGAACCAACACGAAGTAATTAAAATATTGTATTGTATTTACAGCTGATTTAAGTCATTATTCTGCTAAAATTACAATTACTACTGACCACAACATTGTTCTCTCCCCCCACCTTTTTTTTACTTTGGTCGATTTGGCTTAAAGTTAACCATCATTCATAGGTCCAGGGTTATCGTCGTATGATACAGGCGAAAATTCTGTACCGTCGTCTTTTTATGGATTTTCGCCTGTATCTTGCTAGGATGAGAGAGAGAGAGAGAGAGAGAGAGAGAGAGAGAGAGAGAGAGAGAGAGAGAGGAAGAAAGGGTACTGCCTTTTTACATTTTCATTTTCCGTTAATATTAATCGAGTTTTAGAACATTATAATAAGTTTAAGAAACAACAACAAAGAATTAAATACGTTACAGTATGTGTGCCTCGTAACCAAAGAAATTTACCGTATAGTGTCTGCAGGCTATTGCAACTTTGTATCATTGATTATATAAACACTATAGATAAATCCCAAGGAACATACTGTTACGACGAACCATACCTTTATAGATTATTTGGTGTAATTTCAGTGTCAAGGTTTTCACCTTTCCTAAATAATTTTTCTCTCTCACTCCAGATTTCTGCGTATTTTGTCCCGATTCATGAGATGGGAGGGAGGAACGGAAAAAAGAAAGGATTGCAATGAATTTGTGTATAATGTTAAACTCATGTTGAAAACGGGAACAAAAAATACTTTTTTAGTTATTTTAATACGTCACTAATGAGTAATGAGTGGAAATTCATCATTGATGTATAGGCCAAGAATTGACAGCACAGTTGCAATAATGTTCATATATGTGTATTATTGAGGGACTTTATAACAGTTTGGTGTAAACATTTCATGGGATTTTAATACAGTGTTCGCAATACGAATGATACAAATTTACAAAAGCCAGTTAAGATTTTTACGATATTTTTATTTCTAAAAATAAATACATATACTGTAATCTCTGTAATGTCCTGCTTATTTTTATTTATTTCCGTATCATAACACCAATTGATAAGGTCTTAAAATGTATTATTTAATATTAAAATGCCGGACGGCATATATACCCTCCCTCAACCTTTCTCTATCACTGTGTGGGCTGGTAAGGCAGCCGATTAATCGACCAATAAAGAAACATCGGGATGAGCAATGAATGTATAACTTTTTGGCATGTCTCCCCCCCTGCGCGCGTTCGTAGAAAGATACCAGCAAAAATACGTTAAGAAACGAGCGTTGCGGATTTTCGCCTGTGTGTCATGCGACGGTCTGTGGACCTATGAATGATGGAACAATGTAGTCATACGAAGCAACGGAAAAGGGAACGTTGGAAATGGAGAATAGAAACAATTGTTTGGTTGGTAGAAATGTTAATTAAATCATATTAATGACTTAGATGTACTGTAAATACATTTAAATGTTTGAATCACCCCTTGCCGGTTCCTCGTTCCGCTTAGTTTATATTTCCAACTCGTTTAAATATACTAGCCACAATGTGAAAGGTAACGCGTTCTAATTTCAAGTAGCTAACCATGCTGTATATGTAGCCCTCTACTTTCTTCATTACAACCGTCCTTCTGTTTTAAGTCGTAAGTATGTCTTATATTTATTTGGTCTATATGAATGAAAATTGAAGTTCAAAAACTGAAGAAGCGACTTATCAGTTTAAAAAGAGAATGCGTTTTTTCCTAAAAGGTCAAGAACTACATTTTGCAGCGAACACACTGAACAGGTCTGTATAGAGTTCATTCATTCAGTCAATACACAGTAGCTTTTAGACAATATTAACTGCTTTGGAAATGCACGTATGTGTATTAGTAAGTGATACAAATAAAATATATGTATAGTATGTACTACAAAACAAGGTGTGCTTTAAGTGGTTGTCATCTAGTTTTATATAATTATTTGGGCGAAGTTACATTTCTTAATATTTAAATAGCCAATTGGGAACAGTAATGATTTTATAGTTCTCGTCATAATACCGACGTTATTATCATCATCATTATCATTATCATCATTTTCGTTACCATCAATGAGGCCATGTTTCTTTAAGAAATGAATTAGTAGTTACAGTTGTATTGCTAAATAATTGAAATGGTCTATGTCTTATGTGTTTGGTGTTTAATGCATTTTGCGGTCGACACTAGCTGATCTGAGCTGGATTTGAACCTGCATCCTTATGAGTAGGAGTTTTGCAGGCTAACCGCTGCGGAATAGGGCTGCAACAATAAACGATTTACTCACCTATTTCGAAGTTTTCGAAACACACCTTCCTTCAATGCACCACTACGAAAAAAAATGATATTCGTTTGTAAGCAATTAAGTGGGTTACACCCATATCTATTTAGCCATCGACGTATTACTATTGTGACCGATTTATAAGAAAGTACATGCAGATGTTTACTTGAATACTTGAATATAGCTAAGTGTGAGTTATTGTACAACATTATCAACGGGTTCCTTATCACCCATAACAATAACTCATTACATGTAGTAAAAGATTTTATTATTTCTGGCATATCCTATTGGGTAAAGTTACCACCTGTTTAATGAGTTTGCTGAAAGATTGAAATGCAACTATGTTTTTGAAAATAGGTAGAAATATATTACCATATTATTTCCACAACTGGTTCCCCTAGCTGCTCTGACATACTCTAAAAGGCAATCATCCGTATCTGGATCCGTACATTCCATGAAAAGACAAATATCCGCAGACACATCCTTGAAAGAAAATTAGAGACGAACATATTTGTGTTTTGACGGCGCCTAGGTAAACAGCTCCTGTAATTACATGCTGTTCAGCAAATGTTTTTTTAAAAACTGGTGATGCTTTCTGATACAAGAAACTGTTTTGTATGTTTAGATGTAGTATTTACGAATCTCAGGGTATGACAGCGCTAATAATTTTCCTTATGTTTATTCTTCCTTTCAACAACATTTTCGATTACATCCAGTGCATTAGTTACATGCTCAAATAAAAGAAGAATAGCATGTTTATATTAAGCATTAACACGAAAAACAAAATCTTTTTCGAGCTATCAGCATCGCCTGTACTGTAGTATCTCCGAAAAGTTATATTAGAAGGAAATGACTGGAATTTTTAGTGCAAATGATGTTTCCATATCTGACCGAAGCGCGCGCATGAAAATATAGAATAGCTGGATCTAGGGACCAGCAGAATCCAATTTATTTAAATTGATAATAAAAGTCGCCCGTTGATGCAACGAAGCAAGCCTTGTTAATGCAGCTTGTTTGACGCTTGATTAAATCTTAAACCCAATTTTAATGAGATATTATTCGAATGGAACTCTTCACTTGTAGAGGTTTATTTTGCTAAGGAAGATAGACATATTTTCGCATAGTATGTATTTTATAGCTGGTAGCTTCGGATGCGGGGGGTCGCGGGTTCGAACCCCGACAAATTCAAACCAAAGACGTATAAAAATGGAACTAGCAACTGTCTCTCTTGGCGCTGAACATTAAGAGATTAGTGTTAGGACTGGCCGGCCTGGTGCCAGGATAATGTGACTTGGTTGGACAATTTCTAGATGTCTGCAGCATGGTGCCCCAGTGCCAGACACGACTATAAACTGTCACACTGCAGATATCAAGGTGATGTGACTGAAAATATTTTAAAGCTACGTTAAAAATCCAATCACTCACACACACATTCTTGCTAGTTTCAAATTGTTTTCCTGGATGTATATATTTGTGTACCGTAAAATCCTTGATGCATTTCATCAGTCACCTCTTTGAAATTTTCCAGAGACTTGAATATTCCTACTGTTTGACAAATAACAGTTGGATCGAATGTCATAATGTATTATTTTCATTGACTATTGTCTTCAAGGGTAACCGTGTATTTGTTTTTATCATGGATTTATCAAAGCATGACCTATCCACTCTAAATCATGCTTGTAGAATGAGGCTTGCAGTACTCCTAAATGCTCCATAAACCGACCCATTCCTTAGCTGTTCATTTGGCATATCGGTTTCAGTATATTTCCTCCAGACCATATATATTGACCAGGAATCCAGTTTTGCCTTTGAAATACTATAATAGATACTCAAACAACGAGGAAAAGTGCAAAGATTGAAGGTCGGAGAAGGATTTCAGAAGGAAAAGCGAAATACAGCCTCAGATTGAATCTGGGGTAGTCATGGTATAGCAGACGCTTTGAACACAAGAAAGCAGTAATGTACTGTACATGACACATGCCCATGTTTCATAATGCTAGGTGCCATGCTAACAATTTCAAGAAAATAACAAATAAAAAAGGTTTGACTTGATTAAAAAATTCAATCATTCCAGAGGGTTTATGTTTTTATGTATTATGTATTTTTA
>JAECUM010061967.1:0-19506 GCA_016617855.1 Megalonaias nervosa | reverse complement strand
TACATACATACATACATACATACATACATACATACACACATACGAAACAGATAGATAATGCATTAAAATTGATCTCTATTACGAACTTTAATCGAATTAAATTTGTGCAAAGTTAAACATGTCCAAATATAGATCTCGCGGTTTTAACGACAAATAAAGAAACCTGTTTAACTTGCTAGCCTAGACGTGTGCATTCAGACAGAATATTGTCCGGTACAATATACACCAACTAGGAAGTAATATTTGGAAATATTCGACATAATATCCCTCGATCTTGTCGATGGTCTTTTTGTGCACTTTATAATACACCACGATAGCGTACAATGCCGTGTATGCTCAGTGAAGAGAGTCAGTTATAGAAAGTAGAAACGTTTGATATGCAATAATTTTCTTCATCTGATCAAAACATACTATAAAATAGTCACCCCAAATTTTTACAATTAAATTAAACTTTTGGTCCAACCTTAGTCTCTTACTGAACAACAACGACAACAACTACCAAGGATGGTCCAAGGAACATTGTTTTATGGGGGGTGTAAAGAGGCAGGCAAGGGATCAGCGGGATGGAATTCCTTGTAGGGACCAGATTGGCAAAGCCCCCAGAAGCCCCTTCACTTTAGGCGTTTGCGTGGCATAATGATAACCATCAAACTGTAAAAACTGTAACGAGAACTTACCCAAGGATTTAGTCAGGGCACGCTCAGGCCCCAGCGTCCCAATGGCCTATGACTGCTACTACTACTACAACTACGAGAGAGAGAGAGAGAGAGAGAGAGAGAGAGAGAGAGAGAGAGAGAGAGAGAGAGAGAGAGATTCTAAGCATGCGCTTACAGTAACATTATTCATTGATACACATATTGGAAGACTGGATTTTCTGCACATTGCTGTTAGCAATACGCACAATCAAATTTCAATGACGACTTGATCCTTCATTGTACTGATGATGTTTCAACTAGATATCGAAAACAATATGCACTGGCAGATACATCTATAATGTTACAGATGTCTCTGTTTTTGGTTATAATTTTAACTATGACGTGTAAGTAAAATACAACTCGAGTTTTTAATACGGGTAATTTATGTGGGAATTTTGGGACATTGTATCAAACGGTTCTGTCAGGCAAGCAGTTACTGGAATTAGATAGGTTTAAGCACTTTTTCCTTCACATTCCTCTGAAAAAGATAGTTCATTGGAGTCATACTGAGCATGGTTTTATCATCTCCTTATCAAGTAGATTTCACGGTTTTGCTTATCTAACATTTAGTTTTCATCAGTATTTTATCCAGATACTTTCAAACATGGAAAGTCAAAATGTTTACGGCGTATATGCACTCCTTCACAGATATTACTAAATCTTTTCAGAGACATAATTTGCAATATTTCATTTACAAAATGGTTCCAAGTCATATGCATAAATTGAGCACTGATAATAATCAATAATTTATTCCGATCTCCGATGAGGACACGGTTTATTCAAAACTGTATTTGATTTGAATTTGCCTTTATCAATTTTCATAACCGCGTACATATCCTTATAAAAATCACTCAATACTTTTACCATGTATGCACGTATAATAAGGCCATGCGGTGGAAATATACATTAGTGACAATGTTAGATAATTTTTCAACCCGGATGGAATCAAAGAAAGATATGCATTTAAGGAAAATCGCTGACTGTGAAATTAGTTTGCTGATTAAAATGAGAAATATTGATCTGCATAGAAAAAAAACCACTTCAAGTTGTAATGGTCTGAACAAGAATTATGTGATATTGCATTGAACGACAATCTATCCATCGCGCTAGTATTTACTCTGACAAGAAACGATTAAAATGATCCCTATTTAATTATATTAGATTTTAGCTGAATTGCAAATAATTGTTGCTAAGCAGAGATTTGTACATGAGCCAATATATTGCATGTACAAGTTAAAAGTCAGTCAAACGTCGAAAGACATCAACAAATTGGAAAATAATTTCCAAAGCGTAAATTGCATTTTATCACGTTTAAGACATATTTTTATGTGCGAACAATCCAGAGACAGCTCAAATAAAGCATACGACAGTCACACTTGAAACAAAGTTGGAGAGTCTGATACTGGATCAAAGTTAGAAGGGGTATAAATTACCTAAGCACAAAGCTTTTGAAAAATTGAGCGCTCGGAAGGAAAAGAAAGCCTGTTTAATGAATAAATCAATTTGGGTAGGATCTATGCAGATCAGTAGATAGGTGACTCCTACAGTATGTTTCGAAACAAGTCACGTATGCGTTAGACATGACTTCCGGGAACACTCGACGTTTGAAATCCAGTCATGGATGTGGAGAGTCGCGGTAAATGGAGGGGAAGTCATTTTCAGTTAGTTCTACTGACGTTAAATGAAATTTCGTGACAGGCACCATGATATCTTGGAGAGCAGTCACGGAAATTATTTCCATCTCTCTTTTTGTCGGTAAGCACTTTTACTGTACCTAGTGTTAGAGGAGAAATATCATTTTGAATTTTATTGTGAACAATGGCATAAAAAATTAAATACGGTTATAATATAAAGTTAAATTATAATAGGATATTGAGCCTAAAAAAACAAAACGTTTTTCTGGTTTCTTTCTAAAATAAACTGGGTTATTCGGCAGGATTAAGATTTCTTAAGCATTTGTTTTTAACAACAGGATATGGGAATTAGTGTGGTTGGAACGGATCATAATGAAGGGGGAGGGGAGTGTAGATTTGTTCTGCATCGAGATACAACATTTATATTTTACCTTAGGATACTTTTTTCGACCAATATAATTGATATATTATTAGAGTATTTCATTTTTGTAATTCATGGCAAGAACTTTTCAAGCTATTTGAAATCATGATATTTTTTATTTATTTTTTTTAAATCCCCGGCCCTCCCTACCCGCTGCTAAAATATAAAAGGTCGATCCCGTATGACGGGAGAGCTTGATGTTGGAATGGAGGGTAGAAATGCACAATCTATATCACACACATCAACCTCCCATGACACCGATATTATTATTTGTACAAATCACAGTGACCCCATCCCTTTCCATTTATTGAATTGTACCACGAAAACTTACTATGTAAGCATAACTCAACAACGCAATGTGCAGACTCTAGTCCATTCCATGCGCAATGAACAACATTTATCAAATGATATTTGTTGGTGATCCCTGAAGGTGTTCATTATTAACAGGCGTCCACAGTATTGTAGTGTCCAGTTAAACAGGTTATACTGCATTTATGAAATATTTTCATTGTTGATTGAATGAAATCAAATTTTCTTAATTTAATTACTTAGCCAATCAAAATTTTAAAAGGTGTTGAAAAAAGCAGCATGGAAAAATTCAAGTGGTCAGGAAATAGAACAATAAGGACATTAAGGAAAATAAGCACACTAGTGTTTTAATATTATCACACAAAATCAACAATTTAAATTATATGTTAAGAAGATAATGCATTGTGCTGTGGGCAAATCCTTGGGCCAAAGGTACTCATGGCCTAGTTTGTAATGATGTATATACACTGAAAATGTTACAAATTTTAAATAAATTATTTTTTCTAAAAGAATTGAAGGCAGTAGACTTATGTTCAACAAATATGTAATATATGTCACAATATGTGAATTGTGTTCATGTTGTATTTTTTATTCATCATATACTTTTATCCACTGTATTAAGGTGAAACTGTAAGCAAAGTGTTTGACCTGTTGATCATCACTGGTATAATTCATTGATTGCATAAGTAAGCAAACAGTAACCTTTATTAATGCATAAGTAAATATCCACTAGTCCCTCTTATTGCATAAGTAAATATCCATTAGCCTATTTTATTGCATAAGTAAGCATCCACTGGCCTACCTTATTGCATTTCTGTTTCATGTGGTCCGATAGCTATTTAGTGTCTTATTTATAGAACTCTGTAACTTGTCACAAACCATTTTTTTTTTTTAAATCCAGAAGTTGTGCATGTTCCTTTCTAACTTAATTATTGGCAAGTTGTCACCTCTTTTGATCATGATCAATAGAGCATAAAAAGAAAGAGGTTGAATATTTATGATTTTCATTGATGCAGATTGAATTGTGTGTTAGACCATTTTTTTCAGTGAGACTGAATCGGTTAAAGCAAGCTTCTTCTGTGATATATGTCTGTATAGAATTTAAGTAGATACCAATCTTTACTGGATAATTCATATTTGCTGGAATACTGTAGTGTATTAGAAAATTTATAAAATTAACTTTCTAGATCTTCTGGAATTGTATGCGATCATTCCTGTACAAATATACAGTGAACAATAGATATCTGCCAGTTTCTATTAAAATTCCTTTGTTCTGTAGCGGCGTAAACTTATTGGAAAAAAGAGTAATTGTCTTAATGAATATGACGAGAAATACTGTTTGCTGTGAACAAAATCAAATTAAGATTGGTCACACCATTCACAACATGCAGAATTAATGTTTGTTTTCAGTTGCTTTTTTATTATCAGAAACAATTCATGGTTTCTGCATGGAAAAACAGGGTCACTTGGGAATCTGTCAAGAATATTATTTTTCTTGTTAGCCTTAGGGCTATGAACTATGTTTAAGATAAATAGGTGGACATGTAAATAACACAAAAATAAGGCGGAAAGTACTTGAAAATAAATCTGGACTAAATATTTAATTTTTAAAGAAACATGCCAGTATTTAAACAAAATTTCTTGTTTTATGCTTCTTTGTCGAGTCAACCCTGTTGGAAGATTGACATAATGGTCACTTTTTCATGCCTATCAATACATTTATACTTTCTTAAGCCCATCCACACATAACAATTAAGGTGAGTGATAGGCCTAAAATGTATTTTATTTTCTAGCCGTTTGTCTTAATTTGAAACATTTATTTGATACATTCTTTCTTTTAAAACAAAATATAGTATTTGTATAGAATTTAAAGAAGTATCATTACAAGAATTCAATGTATCTGACTAAAATGTCAAGCTTTGATAAAATTACAAAGAAATTTATAAATACTATATGCAGGGTTGCATTTGGTTTATTGTATGGACATCATCTTAATTAGCAAGTTGGTCATTATCATAACCTAAGCTTACTCTGTATGCATTGAGAAAAATTACAGTGGTCAACCAGCATAATGGTTAATATTTAGAAAAGATTACAAAAATGATAACAACAATCGTAGCAGTAACAGCAATAGTTTTACTGTAATTCAGAAAATGTGTTTTGCATTCTAGTCAACAGTAAATACAGATCATAAAAGCAGCAACATCTCCATGAATAGTTACCTACTTAAAAATCAGGTAAATATTTTCACAAGTAGCATTGTTTTTTGTCATTAGTCTTAAAACACTTTACGGAAAATTATAAGAATTACAGATCAAAAAGGACCAGAAGACCACATACTTCTTATAATACTGTAGAATCATTTATTTTCGTTGGAATCAATTTTCCTGGTTTGTAAAAAAAAAAAAAAAAAAAAATAGGCATATTCGTGGGTACTTAAATTCGTGGTTTTGCCTGTCAATGTTTGCATATGAGTAGGTATTTAATTTCATGGTTTAACCTCTACAAATACCCAAAATAAAGAATACAAAAGAATAAAACTATGCCGTCGCAAACGGCGATAACTTTAATATTTAAAACAATACTACCACCTGTATGAGCACAAATCAAAGACCTGGCAATTTCAATACTTACACCATATTTTCGACCAAGTGAATAACATCAGTCGAAGCCAACGGAGCCAACAAAACTAAAACAATACTTCCATCTCTATGAGCATAAATAAAACACCTGTCAAGATTAATCACTTTCGCCATGTTTTCGTTAGAGTGCTCAACATCAAAGGAAGCCGAAACAGTCAACAACACCAGGTCAATCGGTTATTAAAGCATATATGAATGATGTCTTACTTGAACCACTGTCCATCAAGTTGCACCATCAGTACTTTCTGACGATCATGGCGTTAACACAGAGCTTAAGAGTGATAAAATTCAACATAGACCACCCTCGGTTCCTAGACTTCCTAACCCGTCAGAAGCTGCCAACACGGTGCAGGCGCTTGCTTACCAGGCAGCTAATGACGCAGTAGAACCCCTGCTTCAGTCACCGTCCGGGAAAAGAAAGCGAGGAGAGTATAACAAATATAACGAGGAAATCCGGGCAAAGATAGCCAGATACTCCATCGATAATGGTGTTGCCATGGCTGCCCGCAAATTCAGTAGCGGTCTGAGTTGTACGATCAGTGAGACCACTGTACGGAGTATGCGGGGACAATACATAAAGTTGAAAAAGCAAGACGGGCAAGCACTTTCTAATTTACCCAAATCACCTCGGGGCAGTCCTTTGATGCTAGGAACTCTCTTGCCCCCACAAGTCATTTACGCAGGGAAGACTGACAGATGCCTGCCTAAGGATGTATTTTTCCCTGACCACTGGTATGTAACTAAAACAGATTCACACTGGAGTAACGAAGAATCTATGATACGTTATGTGGATAATGTCATCGTTCCATATGTGAACAAAACACGTGACGACTGTCCCATGCGCAATTCAATCAGCAAGCAGTGGCAATATTGGATGTGTTTTGAGCCCACCAAAGTGCGAAGATGCTAACTAAATTGAAAGACAGTATAATCACTCCTTTGTTTGTGCCTGGCTCTACAGACCGACTTCAACCACTGGACTTGACAGTAAATAAAGAGTACAAAGAAGAATTTAAGTCTCACTTCCACGAGTGGTATGCTAAACAGGTCATGGACGCCATTACGGTAAAACAAGATGTTATTGGTGACTGTCAGTACACAGTATTAGTAAACCTTGCAACCTCATTAATCAAGCCAATTCACGATGAATGGATACTTGCAGCTCAAGTGAGAATGAGCGAAAGATCGGAACTTATTATCAGTGGTTTTGAGAAAGCTGGACTTGTTTAATTCATCAATTTGGGGATTATTTACTTGAGAAGCATTTGTGAGTACCATGAGACTTGACTGACACGGTGTTGATACAGTGGCTTTGTCAAAAAATCTGTGAAGTGTGAGCTTTAATACTTTGCTGTAATTAGTATATATATATATATATATATATATATATATATATATATATATATATATATATATATATATATATATATATATATATTGTTTCATTAATAATAGTGTTTCAAGAAATAGTTATAGTATTTTACAGGATTGTTGTTCTTTTAGATTAAAAATGCATGGATAAAATGAAATGTGCTTTCAGAAGGATTTAAATGTTTCAACAACAGTTGTACTCGAATGAAGGATCGATTTGAATAAGTATTAAATTTAATTTTCATATACTGTTATTTTGTATTATTTTTTCTTTCATTTTCAGTATTACTATTGTTTGAATACCTTATGCTTTTTCTATATTTTCTCTCTATCCTTACTTACCTCACATATCGATTTAAGGCAGTGAGTGTAAAATTACAGCTATCTCATACCTTATCGAACGTGTGCATTAAAACAATATAAAATGATTTCTAATTCTTGTTTCGAAAGGATAAAATAAAAAATAAAACAAACACATATAACAGCTAATATTTAATTACCAGATTACAGTATTGACCTTAATTTATCAAATACTAGTAGCTGTGTTAATCTCTAGGAATGAAACACTGTAAGAAAATAGGGGTGGGGTGGGGTGTCATGATCTTACGTGGCTCATTTTTTGTTTGGGATTTAAATTCGTGGTTCAGGGCAACAATAAAAACCACGAAAATTGGTCCCCCACGAAAGTTGATGATACTACAGTAAATGTCAATATCAAACTTTCTTTTATCTTTAAAATGGAAAACATGCTGTAAACACCGCTTTATAGCCTTAAAATTAGAACTGTGTTCATCCAAAGTCTCCGTCGGTCTTTCAAAAATTCAGAGATGAAATTCAAACAACATAATGCATGTAGGGTATTTTTGTCTGCAATGTATTTTTACCCCTTCCTCAAATGGTCCTCGTGCAGCTGAATATGTCAAATTAACTAATCTTTAATTGGCGGTTCAATATTGAGACTTAGTTTTTCGCAAAACCTATATTCAGTTTGTTATGTTTACTTAATTTGTATTGTGTGATGAATTTTTTTCCATAAATGAGGGTAGGAGATTGGGCCTTCCTGACTGTTTTTGCTTGTAAACATGTTTACTTGGATCTAAGTTCAGGACATTGGTTTTTCCCCTGGAAATTCCTGGTCTACCTGATATGTATCGTGTTCTTTATTAAAATTTAAGTGAAAGACCTGACCTAATTTACAACTTAGAATGTTCTGGAAATGAACTTTTGACCCTCATCCTGATAGTCTTAATGTGTCTTAGCCTTTTATAATAAGGTTGTTTACAATATTTATTTAAACTATTCATTGGAATGACAAAGTGATCATTTATCCTTTTGCTGACAAAATCACTATGTTTAGATTTTGAATTCATTAAATGATATTTTGGATTATATAATTTTGATACATCAAGACTTTAAGCGCATCGGCACACTCCAGACCATTGGCACATCTGCATTCAAGATTGGAATTATTCTCAACAAAGATGGAATTTACTCGGTTCAGTCTATACATTGTGCTTGTGATATGCTTGTTTGGACTATTTGGGATTTAATTCACAATATTGTAAGTCCTTTTTAAATGGTAACGTTGTAGTCTAGGGAAATAAATTATATGAATTTTACTAAAGTTATTGGTTTTCGCTCTTTTCTGTTACTTAGTATAAAACTATAGAGTCATAACAAATTAAGTCTTGATAAACAGAAGACAATTAGCCATTTCAGATGTTGGCAAGGGTGGGTGGGTCAATAAATCATTCAGACTGTTTGGCCATGTGCCCTGACTTTTTTCAACTCAATGTAGTCTTGTTCGTTTGAAGTGAATTCATTGTTCCTTAAAGGTAGTTATAGTAGGCACTGTTTTGTTGTAAGTATACTATGCTAGCATGAACAAATGTTAACAATATGTTTGAAACTTACAGTGCAAGCATATTACAAGAGGCGCGAAACATAAAGTGCTTTGTTGTTCTTGTAATAATAATTACTACTTTAAAAATCCCCACCCACCCAACAACCCCAAAGAAAAACAAAAAAGAAAAAAAAAAAATACAACGCTGATAATTGTGAAACTGCCATTACCGCTGGGGGTGATCTATATACCCTTAATTGAGTATATTCCCAGGAAGAAGGCGATAAAGTTGTTAGCAGCAGGAAATAGCAAAAAGGGAAATATGTATGCTTTTCGTAAAATCAAAGCTCCAATCTTCAAAAAATTATGTTGAACCATTTAAAAGATACCTTAAACCTAACAAACTCAATGGTTATGAATAGTGTTCTTAAATCAAGTTTTATATTATAAAGGTGAGTGCGAAGTGCACAGTAGATACGACTATTAATCCGTCGTGCTGATAATACTACCGCCGTCGTATAATATTTATGTGTAGGTCCCAGCTGCATCGCAAGTAATTAATCATCATTTGACTCCAGCCTTCTCCTCGACAAAATCAATATTAAAAATAATATAATTACACCGTAAAAAGCATCCCTCAATTCACACAAAAGGGCATACTTGTGAAAATGATAGATAGATAGATAGATAGATAGATAGATAGATAGATAGATAAATAAATGGATGGATGGATGGATGGATGGATGCACTGACAGGGAAATAACATCTTCTGAAACTGATATATACTATGATGTTATAATTTTAATGGCGATGTGTAAATATGATACTGCTGTTATGTATACATACATGCATTGTTACATACATACATACATACATACATTACATACATACATACATACAGAGACAGATAAGGCAGAACGTGGATCTTTACTGTTTGATCACAGAATTATATATATTACTCATTGTGTACCTGAGTTTTGAATTAACACAAAGTTAAATATCTTCAAAAACAGATCTTCTGATTTTAATTACAAAAATATAAACCTGCTTAATTTGCTAGCCTAGACGTGTGCAATGAAGCAAAACTTTACCTGGTACAATATTATCCAACTAGGAAGTAAATATTCCACGTAGTACCTGAGATACGCCGTAACCCATTCTTGTTCGAATATACACCACGATAACATAGACTGCCATGAATGCTCAGTAAGGAGAGTCAATTAGTTTAAACTGTGACGAGTTCCTTCATCTGATCAAAATATACTGTTAAATAGTCATCCAAATTTTGCCAATGAAATTAAACGCTTGGTCAAGCCCTAGTCTCTTACTGTACAATAACAATACCAACTACCAAGGGCAGACCAAAGGATATTGTTTGTGGGGACTGTAAACAATTAGGCAAGGGATCTGCGGGATGGAAATACTTTTGGGGACGACGGGACAAAGCTCCCAGAAACTCCTACAATCTAGGCGTTTCCAGGTCATAATTGTAACCATTTAAGTGTAAACAAAACTTACTCGAGAAAGTAGTCGGGGCCGGCTCTGCCCCCACCACCACCCCCATCCACGCGCCTACCTCTACTATTATTACTAATACTACTGAGATAAATAGAGATATTCGAAGCATACGCCTATAATTCAGGCAATATATTGATCCATATGTTGGGCGACCGGGTTTCCTTCAAATTGCGATTATTAGTATGCATTATGCAAGTTTCAAAGATCGCTTAATCCTATGGTTTATTGACGTTGTTTCAACCTGATTAATGCCAACTGACAGATACATCTGCAATGTTAATAAAGTCTTTGTTTCTGGTTATAATTTCAATTATGATGTGTAAGTAAAACACAATTTAAAGTTTTAATGCGGTTGAGTTTTGGAGGAATTGCGGGATATTGTATCAAACGGTTTACTATCAGTCAGGGAGTTACAAAAATGAGATAGGATTAAGCATGTTTTCTATACATTACTCTGAAAAGGTAGTTACGTAGACTCGAACTGAGCAGGCTGCTTCAGGTATTGTTCTCATCGCTTTGTCAAATAGATTACACGGTTCTGCTAATCTAAACATTTTTTGTTATTATTGTAACCAAAACACCTTGACACATGACGATGGAAAGTATCAGCAGAGAGAGTGGACAGACCATTTGCCTGAGACCTTATTTATGAAAAATAAAGCTTCGTACGAAAATGAAATCTCAACGTCAATAACGTTAACCAGCACCTCTAACTTTGCCTCGTAGGAAACCCTGTTGGGTTAGCTTGGGTTGTTACTGCGATGACGATTTTGTATTTCATTATTACGTGGTCGCGTTTACGTGTTGGTCACTTTTGTTGGTCGCACCCTCTCTGCTGCTGTAATTAAACCATTGCGTTATATTAATAATGATTGGTGAAGCTCACTCAGCAAGATTAGCTCGAGAGCGACTAGAAGCAATTAAGAAATATCTACCTGTCCGTGATTCTGTCAAACAACAATTACAAGAGCGTCAACAAACACAAGAAGAATTTACAGAATCCTCAGAACAACTATTTAAACCTATCACTGAAACTACTAAAGGTATTCTTCCTGTGTTAAAAGAAACAGCGAAACAAACTGAAAAAATTGCGGAGCGAACTAAAAAAACGAAAAAAATTCTACGAGAACTTCCCGCCGAAATAGCTGCGACTCAGTCAACTCAAGAAACAGATCAAGCAGAAGACGATACTCAACAAGAATTAGAAGGAGCCCAAGCTAAAATTAAATTATCTGATAAATTTAATGAGGTTTTCGTTGACAGCATTGCAAAATTTAGTATAAAAAAATTAGCTGAAACTACTTTTTTATCTTATGATGAACGAAAAAGATTTTTAAAGCCTGAATATGCTGATGATAATATAAGTCGCGATTTTTCGTTTACGTTTTAATGTTGATCAAGCTCGAAGTAGCGACCAAAGATATGTTACTTACAATACAGCTATACAAAATATGACATTGAGTTTTCAGGAAATGCAACAACAACAACAACAACAACAACAAGAACAAGAACAAAAAGAAACTTCAATGATTAGATATTTTAAACCTGATGTCGTTGACGATATCAAAAAATCATCCCGTGCAATACTTATTGCATCAAAACATGATGAACGAGATAAATATTTAAAACCTGAGTATATTAACGATTTTGATAAATTTGATGATTGGGTTTCTGTTATATATCTCGTTTCTGAAAACCAAGAAATGATAGAAGATGTCAATGATTTTAATAAGTTCAAGCAAAATGTAATAAACATAATGAAACGAAGGAAACTTAAGGAGGAAGGACCTAGCGAACCAACTCCATCTAGTGAACCAGCTCAACCTCAAGGTCTCATTGGTCGTGCTACATCTTATTTTAAAAGCAAAACTGGAAGTGGACTTACTCGAGGAAGTGGTTTTGTTACTTGTCCCGACAACATCCTTGCCGACGTAGATAGATTAGAAATTTTAATCGGTGGAAAACGAGCCGGTAATAATTCTCCTGAAATTATCAACGAAATCAGATCTATTTGTCAACGATTATTGACCGGTGGCATCATGGATATTAACGTGTATCGGTCCCTCATTAATGAAATTATCGATGATTATCATAGCGACTAAAGGTCGCCCGACTAAGTCACTGATTAAACAGTTAGATATAATTATTATAATAGATGATCATACACACTAATCAACGTAGACCAATCATGGTCAGGGTGGTAAATTCAAGATTACTCGTATATGAGGCATTTTACGGAGATGGATTCGGTGATGTCATTAGAGGTTTATTTTCGAGAATTGCCCCCAAAACAATACCGATTTTAAAACAATTAGGTATGAAAGCTATTGATGTTATTCGTGAAAAAGGTATTAGCGCTGTTGGTGACGCTACCGGTAAAGCATTTTCTGCCATCAAGGATAGACTAGCACGATTAGTACGTAGAGTGCAGAGCACTCCACGGCAACCGCAAGCGGTCGTGAAACTGGCAAGCACCGCAGAGATGCCTGCGCGTGTTAGTAAAATAATAAATCAAGCCGCAAATAAAAAATTAGCAGAGATGACCTCCGCCGATGAGGAAAAAAATATAGCAGCAAGTCTGATAGCGGGAAGCGGTATTTCTGAAGTTCTCTCTTATCAAAATGGCCTTCAAAAACTTCTCCGAGATAAATCTTTCCGAGATAGATATCTTCAAAAACTTCTCCAAGATAAATCCTTTCGAGACAATCTTCTCCGTATTAAAAGAATAGTACCAGCATAGGAATGTTCAAACGCGAGTCTGATCCCGCATTTGACATGGATGAGCCAGTTCTCAAAGATGAATCTGTGCGTGATTATCAATTTTATTCTTACGATGCGCGAATGCCAAATCAACGCGGACGAATTGAATTACAAGTTCAGGATACGAGTAGATATTTCTTTCCCGCGGAGGCATTTATCGAGATTGAAGGTGAAATTTTAAAAACAGATAATACCGAATACGGGGCCGATGTCAGTATTGGTTTTGTTAATAACGGTATCATGGGGTTGTTCGACAGTGCCTCATATATGATCGACGTAAGAAATATTGAATCAATTCAAAAAGATGTTGACGTCGCCACGACTATACTTTGCCTTGCAAGATACAGCGATGATTATTCAAGATCAACTGGTCCATCAATGATGTTTTCCAAGGATACTTCTGATCATCCTGAATACAATCAGTACGAAATAGGACAGCCAAGAAACTTTGCTAGAAATGCTAACGCGGATGTGCAAAGTATGATTATTAATGTAGATCCAGAGTTCAACCTCGGATTTAGATCACGTCGAGCAATGTTGCAAGGTGGAAACAGAAGATTTTCTTGCGCGATTCCATTATCACATATTTTTGGATTCTGCAGACACGTACGAAAGGTCATTTTTGGAGCCAAACATACAGTTGTACTCGTACGAAAAGCAACCGACGATGACGCAATATAGCGACCCGTCGGTGATGCTGGTAAAGTAATACTGACAAAACTTTCATTGTGGATGCCAGTAATGACTCCAGCGATGACCGTCGAAGATCGGTTACTCGCTTTCATGAGCAGCGGCGGCAAATCAGCGTTGTCTTGGTTAACAACAACCACAGATGCTATTCAAAGTGCAATTAATGGTTTATTTGTGTGGCAGATAGCATCACAGCAAGGTATCTTTGCGCCGCGACATATATTTGTTGCATTTCAAAATGCCGCACGCGTGAATGATCAATTGCGTTCCGCAATGATATTTGACAAACTCGGCGTCACTGAAGTTTCGCTGCGGATAAACGGACATCAAGAGCCCTCCGAGGACATATTGTTGAATTTTGAGCTAAATCATGTAGCACGTGCGTATCATCGTCTCATGTCGTATATGGGACGTGATCAAAATATTGATACTGGTTTACAAATATCGCAGCTAGATTTTACAACGCTATATCCGATTTATTATTTTTCGCTGGAACATTTGGATTTGTTTAGACAGTCTGTCATTGACATACATTTTCGAGCTCGCGTTAACAGAAATGTTGGAGATATTCTTAATTACAGAGCAATCGCCGTTATATTATCCGATAAAGCAGTGTTACTTGAAGGTGTTGGTGGTCGCATGAAAGTTGTTGATGCCCCCGTAGAGAATATGCAAGCGTTGATTTAAATCAGTATTTAGAAGCCAGAAATATATCATAAATGTCATATCATCATGTTAGTGTCAGTCTGACCCCGGGTCAGATTAAACGACTACAATCACCGTTAGCATCACGATGTGGAACAAAAAATATCATTAAAACAAGAACAAATGGGTGGTGCAAATAAATTATCGTTGACAGAACGTCAGTTTAAGAGATTCAACGAAGCCAAACACGCCAATAAAGGAATACGATTAAATCTTTCTGTGGGTGTAATTAAAAATACTATTAAAACCGGAGGAATATTTCCGCTTCTTGCGGCTATTCCAGCGTTGATAGCCGCAGCCGCACCAGCTGTTGCAAAATCTGCTGCGTTAGGTGCAGTTGGGACAGCTGCTGGAATGGCTCTGAAGAAAGCAACAGGAAAAGGATTAAAAAAAAGACGACGACGACCCCGAACGGGATTGGGTCTGAGACTTCCAGGATCTCGACCAAACAACGTTTGGGGACGCGGATTAAGAATTCCAGGGACTCGCTGATTTTTCCGACGATAGTTCCACTATCGAATTTTGATTTACTCGATGCTGCTGCGCCATTGCGTATAAAGAAGTTTAGAGGTGTTTTTATGCGTGATCAATTACCAAAAAATCCAAATCTGTCAGAAACGGGTATTATTAATCGCGATAAAAGCTCTGGTTGTGGCACTCATTGGGTTGCATATGTAATTGATCCACGTGAAATTGTTTATTTTTATTAGTATGGGTTGGCGCCACCTGTTACCCACGCAAACCATGTTTGATCCGCCAATATGTGGCCGTGAAGTATTATCGGTTCTTGATGCAATATCAAGATCGACAAAACTATCTCATAAAGCTGTACACGAATATACTTTTGAACGACAACGACAGTAAATATAATGGTTGATATTTATGGCAGATCTTCTACGAGCACTCGCACCAGCAAGAGCAAAGATGATATCGATTTATCAAAATACGCCACCAAAGACGATCTTGCTGATATTATGAATTTAACTGGAGTTGACCGAGATGAAGTTGTTATTTTTCAGGATAAATTCGTTGTCTTAAGGACGAGTAATATCAAGTGGATCGATATAATTCGTAGAGTTCTTGGTGCCACCACGGATAATATTCCAGTAGTTACTGACGGTGGTAGAATCAGAGACTCAAATGTATCAATCGCAACTATCAGAGATGAAATTAAAAAAAGTGTCGCTGATCGTTTAAAATCCGCCGGTGATACAATGACAGGTAAACTTAACATGAATCGAAATAAAATCGTTGCTTTAAGAGAACCAGCAGGTGATGAAGATGCCGCAACAAAGAAATATGTGGATGATAAAAATATTCCTACCGATGATAAAGTAAATACACTTCGAGCCGAGTATGACGTTCATGTAAATATGTTTACAAATACTCGTAGAAATTTTCAAAAACTTAATAAAACCGCTGATGAATTCCTTGGAAGTCCACCAACCGTTGATATTAAACTCACCGACATTGATACAAAACTCAAGGATATTGTCAGTGGAATTCCTAATATCAATGAAAAAATTAGTCTGATTAAAATTCCACACAAACAAATTAGCAACATCACGTACACGGTGGCGTCTGGGGTATCAACGTGGACACTGCGCAATAACACTCTCGAATATACCGCAGAAGTAACTGGGGTTATACAGGCTGTCCATGTATGGTTTGGAAATTACTGCGGCCACTTCATCATCGCCAAATGTATATCATAATCCTCTACTGGTGATGCTAACCAAGGACACCAAAGAAACATTTACGTTGATATCAACGAAAATACCCCCGAGACGTTACTGGTGGTGTCTGGAATTTATCACTGTCATAGACAACAACAATTAAGTATAATGATAGACGCTGGCGCTGATTGCGCTCACAGATACAGATACGATCAAGTAACAACTTGGCAGAATGAATTAAAAACCATCATCGATAATTATACAGCAAAAATAAAGAAATATCGTAGACGTGCAACCGTCGTTGATATCATGGTTTATTCGGTTTCTACGCTAGTTGCTGAAACAGGTGTAGTATTAGTATCGCTAGCGACGATGACAGCGCCGATCATTGCAACAATCATTGTTTCATCGTTAACGTCTTTCGCTGGAGTATATAACATAATAGCAAAGAAGATAAATACGTGCACGAATGAAAAATTGAACGAGTACATGAGGAAATTACACACTGCAACGACCGCATATTCCAAATTGTCATCGTTGATTTTTTCGTCTCTCAATGACGGAATAATCACCGACGAAGAATTCAGTGTCGCAATAAAGATCTACAATGAAGTATTCGACGATAACGTCGTCAACGATGTCGTCGTCGGTGATTTAAAACAATAATAGTATAATAATGACATCGTTCGATCAGCGATCACAGGAATTATTACAACAGATCGTCACTAATACTGCTCCGGTAAGAACCACAATGATATCAGCGAGTTCAACTCATCCTGAATTCAGTATTAATCTTCCAACCGCAATTCCAGTATCCGAGATAGCGCTAGCACAATTACGGGTTTATTATAGTTGGCCAAATATTCGGTCAAAATCATTCGGTGGACTACAACCGAATAATTCATTAGTATTTGCAAATAAAAACAAACTTGATGGAACTCCTGATTGGCAAGTAGTTAGTATTCCAACGGGCAGTTATCAAATAGAACAGATCAATGAAGAATTCCAACGTAGAATTAAATCCATCACAGGAAAAGAATAAAAAATTTCCATTGTCGTCCACGAACCAACACTGTCTTCGACCATCGAAATATTATCACCGGATTACGCCGTTGATATTTATCAGTCGTCGATCAGGTCAGTATTAGGATGGCCAGATATTAAACCAACATATGAAGGTCCGTCACAACCACGCCGAGATGAATTTTTGACGACGGAGCAAAAATTTATGAAAACACCCGAATACAGAAATAAACACCCATGGAACGTTGATGAATATTTTATTGCCGATGATGGACAAAAAATATTTTTTTCACAAGATGATTTTCGGCTGGTCGAAGAGGGTTATTTTCTTGGTACTACTCCTAATTTCTTTCTTGAATCGATCACAGATGAATTTGATAGAATTCATAAACATATAAAAAGTTTAATTATTGATTTAAAAAAAAATTACAACGATGACGTAAAAAAAATATTATTGATTTAATTAAGCACCTAAACGCAGTAATATCTGACTATATACATACGATACATGTGATAGATGAAAACGTTAAATTTTATGAAAAAGTATTTATTAAAAATTATGGTATTGATAAATTGACTGTACGTTTCGATATAAAAGAATATTTAAAAATTAATATCCACGATATTGATTATAATATTATTCCCCAAATTGATCTTGACATCGCAAATATGTTTCCCGTGATCCTTGAGTCGTATCGGAGAATAGCCCCACCAGCAACTATTCTTCGACACAATAACGATCCGTATGGTGGTGGACGTCATGTCTCACCGAACATCGTCGCGATCACAACAACGATCGCTGTCAATCTAGTATGTGACGTCGTCGACGGCAGTTATCAAGTGGACACTGATAAATCCAACCAGGCCCAGCAGGGGTACATTCTCTCCTCATTTACCCCTCAAGTCCCTCCAGGTTATTTGATTGTATCAGAACCAATCAACGTTGTTTATCTAAAATGTCATAGTCGTCTTTTATCACGGATACATTTAAAACTTACTGACCAGTCTGGCCACTTGCTCGATCTTAGGTCGGAGTCGTTGATTATAAACTTGTATGTAAGATCGTAGATCTCACGCTCGTGAGCGTCATCTTAAGAGCGTTGATCTAGAGAGTCATCGTAGTCTGTGATTACATCACGGCGGAAAACACCAAGTAAAAAAAAATAATTATTTGATATTTTTTTAACCCGTGATTTTGTCAAGGATCAGAAATGAATTGTCCCGGTTTCACAATGGTACAGGTGACAATATTAGTTTCGTTATCAACGTCACTATGGTCACTGTAGTCACCATGATCAGAGTCACACTCGTCTTTATCTTTTGCCAGTAATTCTTCCGCATCTTTGTTCATCAACTCCGTCATCGCCATGATATCTCTCAGTTGTTTTATACGAGCGTGTACGAGTCTTTTCGTTTCGTATTTTATTATAATAAAAGTATTTCTGAATCAGATAAAATATTTAAAATATATTCTGAATCATAAAATATATTCTGAATCTAAATTTTGAATAAAAATAAAAGTAATAGTCCTCAGAGAGGACTGTTTTTGAGATGATTGTTTTTTTTTTTGAGATGATTGTATGATTATGAATAGATACAGATGATGATGATTTTGATGATATTTT
The DNA here is from genome assembly GCA_016617855.1 of Megalonaias nervosa. NCBI lineage: Eukaryota > Metazoa > Mollusca > Bivalvia > Unionida > Unionidae > Megalonaias > Megalonaias nervosa. Next base: position 594 of record JAECUM010061967.1, on the reverse strand, counting down.
TTGCGAACGGCACAAACACATAATTGAATGATTGTATGAATATGAATATATACAAATCGCGATGACGGGAGGGCCTTGCCTACGTCCAACAGATTGTGTACACTTTCCCTCCATACGCAAACCCCGGAGAGTGCAAAAGTTCACCCACCACGTGGTGGTATGATAGGAGAGTGTATTTTGTCTGTTGTGGATGTCGAGGAAATTCTCCGGTTCACCCCGCCCCCCCACTATAATAGCATCTGTCGCCGAATGCAAGATAATATACCTTTAGCATTTTTGGAGACTCGAACACGCAGAGAGTCTACACTAGTGGATCCGCACGCAAACGTCTTTACCCCACGGCTATCGGAGTTCTTATGAATTACAGTTAAATTTAAGTATATAGCTATTCGCACTGCCTCACAGTCATGGACAGCAAATCCCTACACCGAAAGAATATTCTGATTCTGAATAAATTCTGCAATTTTATATATTTCTGCCTTTTCTGTCTTGTTAAAATATTGTATTTTCAACTGTAACACTGTTACGGACCAGAACTGTGTTAGTAAACGAGTTGGATCGATATTATTCTGGTATATTCCGCCTACTACAGAA
>JAECUM010061966.1:0-43802 GCA_016617855.1 Megalonaias nervosa | reverse complement strand
AATTTGTATTTCTTCGTGCCACATTTAACGCATTTGCCCGTCAGAGCACGTCGTTTATTTTTTGTTGTTATTGTAGTTAATTCAGCAGTAGGTGTAGATGCTCTACATCGAACACAATATAGATCCATATTATTTATTATATGGATATAATTGACTTTTCGGCGACACGAAAACAGGAGCCAGTGAAGCATCATCCAGCATTACCAAATTCGATAAGGATGATTATAATAGATCCATCTGGATCGGGTAAAACACAACTATTATTAAATTTAATAATGAGATGGTTAAAATGGAGTAAACTGTATTTAGCAGCACCATCTGTAGATGATCAACATTGTTACGAAGTACTTAAAATTTTAATGAAAAAGTGAAATTGTTGAATGAAGATGGTGATGATGTTGTTGACTTTATTACCGATATTGATGAGGCCCCATCTGTAGATGACCTAGATGGATTTATTAATAATTTAGTGGTATACGATGATGTTATGCTGGATAAACAGACGAATCCAGCTAGAATATTTTCTCGAGGTAGACACAAGAATACAGATGTTATATACTTCACTCAGCGTTATACACAAATACCGAAGGTAATCAGAGACAACTGCAATATTTTAGTTGTATTTAATGGAGGAGATAATTATACTTTACAGAATATTTACTATACTTGGTGTTCAGGGGATATTGATATGATGAAGTTCAAAAACTTTTTTGCTCAAGCACAAGCTGTTCCGTTTGGATTTATTACAATAAATTTACATGATCCAAGATCCAGATATAGAATTGGGTTAGATAAAATCTTTGGTTAATTACAGCAGCATGCAGGGCGGCCGACAAAAATTGAGCGACCCGGCGAGTAAACTAAACGCCTTATAACATAAAAAAACAAAAACTCAAAAATAAAATAACAAAAATGAGCTAACATTATCCGTTTTGGTAATAATAAAAGTTAGGAGGTTAGTTTTAGCGTTATTGACATTATTTTTCAGCCCCTGTAGGAACCTTATGTTTTAGACAAATGACGATTCAGCCAGATGTCTGTTCGCCCTGCCTGCTGCTATGTATGATCATTTTATTATAATAACTGTATTTAATTGTATACTTAGTCACTATAGTAGTCATCGGCGATTTCATTAATGAGAGACCGATATACATTAATATCCATAATTCCACCTGTAAATAATCGTTTACAAATACCAGCTGCTTCATTAATGATTTCTGGGGAATTATTACCAGCTCGTTTTCCTCCAATGAGGATTTCTTGTCGATCAACATCAGCAAGGACGTTATTAGGACAGGTAATAAGACCACTTCCTAGACCATGTCCAGTTGCACCAGAAGCGTCTTGAAATTCTTCCTTTTCCTCTTCACTTGGTTTCGGTGGTGTTGTTTTATTTGGTTTTGATGGTGTTTTTGGTTTCGGTGATACTGGATAATCATGAAGTGATTGCTCAAATGGTTTTGGTGCTTTTTGTTGTTGTTTTGGAGGTTTTTGTTTCTTTTGTTTTTTACTTTGTTTTTTCTTCTCTATTCTTGATTGAATTAAATTATTAATTTTCCCAACATATTCCTGATATAATGGATCATCATCTCTAGCTTGTTCAACATTCATACGTATGCGATATAAATATTCTTAACAACATCTTTATCAAATTCATTTATCAGTTCAGCAGTACACTCTTTTTTTCGGGGGCTCAGTGATAGGTTTAAATAATTGTTTTGTATCCTCTTCAAATTCCACCTGAGATTCTTGACGAGATTGTAACTGTTGTTTAACTAAATCACGAACAGGTAAATATTTTCTAATTGCCTCTAGTCGCTCTCGAGCTAATCTAGCTGAATGTGGTTCTCCAATACTCATTTATTAATAATATCTATACTGGCTGTTTCATTCATAGCAGCAGAGAGGGTGAACGACAACAATTGGGTGACCAGACAAGTAAACGAGTCGCATAAAAATTTAAAAAAGAGTCAAAAATAATCTTGCCCAATTAAAGAATTTTTTGGTTTAAACGTTATGGACGGTATTTTTCAGCTTCGTAGGAACCTTTATTTTTGTAAAATGAGGTCTCTACGACTTTGTAGGGTTCACCCTCTCTGCTGCTCTCTCAAATACATATAAATAACAACATTAAATACATCTGTATATTGAGATTAAAACAATAACAATAATAGGAATATAAATAATCGTCCACATCTGTCTTCATATACATCTCCACGACTCTATCACGACTTTTTATTGCAATATATCACTACGTGGCATATTTCACAACTCATCCCCACGTAGCATATATGGCAATACTCAATCATCCAATCAGAACATTACCCCAAACTGCAAACAGGTTCATTATCAAGGGTAGGTTAAAACTAGTAAACAAGCTATTTTATAGCTCTATCGAAACAGAATCATCAGTCATAGACCAAAACGTAAACAAGCAATATAGATATACATAACAGGCTAATACAGCTCTAAAAAAATAGTCACTGAAATTGTAAGATCTGATCTCCTGTCAGCTTTATAATATTTTTATCTTTACTCCTTCTGATGGAAAAATCGAATCGGCACAGATTGAACGGAAACCATTATAACCATTGTTATCCACAAACACCATATTCTAAGAAATTCAGTATAGTTCTAAAAACAAAAATAAACAAAACTATATATTTTGTGTATATGAGCAATATTGCCAATGGAAGAAAACGGCTGTCTTTGTTCATGGATATTTTGTTTGAACGAGCATATAAAATGGATTTTTAAATAAAACTGACCTTTTTCTTTACATGTTAAAACAAATACAGCTCATATGACTGTTGACCTCCAGAGTTTATGACCATAACTCTCTCTCTCTCTTTCTCTCTCTCTCTCTCTCTCTCTCTCTCATTTTGTTCTAAGCGTTGTTGAAACTAGCAATTCCACTAACAGTAAACCTGATCTTGCATCAACATTATTAGTTTCTAATGCGAAATTTATGTTACAACTTTCCTAAATATTCTATGTATTGTAGTGAAATTATTACTCGCAATCGTTTTTAAAGGCAAACTCTATTTTAAGAACAACGTTCTTGCCTCGTACCTACATACAGTAACAATGGTAGGGTTTTCCGTTGGCTCAAGGAAAAATATGCCTCAAATTGCATTTAAATATATTCAACACAACTTGAGTTATTTACCAGAAATCAAATGTAATGATATGAGAATCAAACTCTAGGGATGAAGGTCACTGTTACTGAAAAGTGATTATGCTTATGCATTTGAGTTATATTTACGTTCCTGTCTGTACACAAATTCTATACATCAGATATCCAGTAGTGATAACTTTCACTTTATAAAGCCTGCAAATGTACGACACAGCACAACATAAGGTTTTAGAGCTCTGAATACGCTCTTGACACTGTAAGTCCTGGTTTTGACTTTAAGTTTAACAAGGAAAAAAAACCAAAAAAACAACATAATTGCCATGACTATTTGAATGAGATGCCTTGGCCCAGAATTCATAAAAACGTTCAGGTCTTAAAATAAGAATTACCCGAACTTTGAGATCAGATTTCTCGCATGCAGTTTATCATAACCGGAGAAAATATATGCAGCTTTTGGAATTTCCGTTAAAATATCTCTGTAAATTTGGAATTTGTTGCTGGGTTGGAACTGTGATTTATGAAACGTGACTCTTTAGCACAATTCTACTTGAAATGTTTTATGAATAGAAGGCCAGGTTTTAGTCATTTCCTCCTTCAAAGTAATTATGCAAATTGTATAGCATTTAATATATTCTAATCAAATGTACTACTATTTAGCCTGTAAAAGTTTGACATTCAAGGTCTGGACAATTAGTCTCTAGAAAGTGGATTCTTCACTGTGGTCTGGGTAAGAAGAACAGCAGTCCTAAACCGTGTGCAGAAAACTGCAGTAAAAACTGACAGAACGAATATAAATAGTATGGCTATAATTCTCAGTATAGTTTTTGTACAATATTCAGGGTAACCTCTGAACGTATTCTAGTCAAGTTAAGTGAACGTTTTTTTTCTGGCAAATTATATCATTTTTCTCTTTACATCTTTGTTTTTATTTGTGTACACCCTTTGGACCCTTAATTATGTAAACTGATAAGTTCTTGAGGTGACCACCGCCTTTGCCAAAGTTTTAATGCTATTTTACACATTCATGTTCCCCCAGTATATATTGTTGTCTTGTTTATCGTGAAAAAGTAAAAGGAAATTTGAAGGGAATTGCTTTTACATTGATCTTTTTTGAATTCAGGTTGATCTTTTCTTTTTCAGGGACCTGTACCTGGCTGGATTTCTGTTTCCAGATTTCGTCCCGTTCCTTGTCCATGCCTAAAATATCTTTTGTTTACAAGACTCGTACTCCACTCCTCAGGCAATAGACTCTTGGGGAGGTTTCTTTTCTTTGATAAAGTCAGTGATCTTGCCTGGGATCAGGATTTTGTCCAATTATGTGTGCGTATTGAATACCATTTACCGATAAGTGTTTATGTTGGTATTGACTTTCATAAATTACCTTTTTCAGTCGTCTTATTTCTCTTATTTTTATTCTTCGGGAAAGAAATAAGTCACTTAGAAGGAGAACAAAAATGCAGAAAGTAGAGGGTAGAATATTTCGGGCATGTGGGATGGTAGAATGGCAGGCAGATGCGACACCTAGCCCCTAGTAGGCTGGTCCTCCTAACATGCTCACTACTCGATTCCACCCCTAACATTTGCTGTGGGAAAAATACTTTTGTAATGAAAGTTTGTGTGTTAATCGTTTTAATCTTGATAACTTACAGGTGTTAGTTTTGTGTTTGTGTTCCCCTTAATGTGTTTTGTTTTGCAGTGCTTGACATTGCAGAGCCGGATGGGTTGGGGTCCGGACCTACCCCCTGCGGTTGCAAAAAGAAAACGTATACACATAAATTTACAGTCACTTGTCCCTCGAAATTTTACCATCGGTATTTTATTTTCTTGCGCACGTTTATTGGGTATTATGCACACTGAATAAATATACACATATACTTTTGCTTTGGTGCCCTTCGAGGAAGGTCAGAGCCCTTTCGAAATTTTGCCCCCCCCCCCCCAACACTTGACCTGAACCTGCCCGTGTATTGTTATGCCCCTTTTAGAAATACCGGTTTGACCTGTACTACCGCGTTAGCCAGTAGCATTGGCATAACACCTTCATCATTTCTTACTGAAAGGGGCACTTCTCTTTTTTTCTTTGTTTCCTGTATGTAACGTTCGTATTAATTTATGCTAGGATCTGCAAACTTCCTATTCTTGTCGTTGTTGGTGGTGTTGTTGTTGTTGTGGGTTTAACGCCATTTTCAGCACATGATAGGCTAAACATGGCGGCTAGTATACGCGAAAATGAGACACCTATGGGAAGATCCACCGAACAACTGGAAATTGCTGGCAACCTTTCTCAAATACACAGTTTCGCCGAGCCCGAGATTCGAGTCATGCGGAGCGAGCGAGGTGAGAATATTCAATGATTTTAAAGGCAAGCATCTTAGACCACACGGGTACCTGAGCCCATGATTTTCCATTTCTAATTGTTAAATCGTTATTCAGAGTAGGGTTTTTTTCCCTCCCCTTCCTGGTTGTCAAGCCGTGCAGCTCCTATCTTAGCCCCCCCCCATTCTACTGGAAAAGGTATGTCAGACTGCCCTTTCCGGAATTGCACCAACTCCCCACCATCATTCCGTGCCCCCTCTCCCCCCCCCCTCCGGTGTTTCAGGCGGACAGGACCACTTTGTATTAATTTACTAGGTTAAATACCCGTCCTAGGCCGGGAATAAAAAAAGAAAAAGAAAAAAGTAAAATAATTGGCATCAGCGACTTTAAAAGAAAGTTTGAACATACAAATACAAAGTAAAGTTTTAAAAGAATTGTGATGCCGCCGCAAGTTTCGAACTCGCGACCTCTTGTTTGGCAGCCTGGACTCACAGAAAGACAAATGTGGATGTTTATATATGACTAGGTTGATTGCCCATCCTAGGACGGGAATTTAAAAAGTAAAATAAATAAATAAATAAACTGGGTGAGAGAGTTTAAAAGAAGATTGATGATAAATATCATAAAAGTAAAAAAAAAAAATAAAAAAAATATTGCGAATGCCGCCACGAGTTTCAAACTCGTGTCCTCTTGTTTGGCAGCCGGAACATATAGAAAGACAAATATGGTTGTTTATGTATAAGATTTACCAGGGTTTCTACCATGCCGTGTTTTTCTTTTTTTTTTTTTTTTCTTTGAAGTGGGATAAGATGCTTTACCACATCTGATCATGATATCTACAATGCAATTTATTATTTCTTTGTATAACTCTTTGCTATTTTTATCCTTTGTGTATAGTAGGCTTTCTATCTGAAAGGTACCATACTGAGTTGTAATTTTTGCAGTTAATTTCTTTCTCTCTTTATTTGCTTTGCAGTTCAATATCGAATGGTTTTTCTTTTTTTTGTTTGTTTGTTTCTTTTTTGCGTATAAACTTTTTTTTTTACATAAAGTGGCATACTGGTAATTTTTTAAAATATCTTCCAAATGCTACACCTCCAGTTAGCCAAACATCATGTAGGTTCATATATATCATGCTTTGCATCGATGTTGACTTAATATTTGCACAGGTTTTCATTAGGATTTCTAAATTCCACTTTATAATCTGTTTTCCTGCTAAAATCTTGGATTAAAAGTTTGTATATATTGAAATATTTTTCCTTAGTCCATATTTTCTTGATCTGACTATATCTAAGAATTGTAATTTAGTTATATTATTGTTTCTGTATATCCCAGGTATTTGTTTCAACGAATACACAAAGAAATATATATTTTTCCACACAGACTCCCTTTTATCCATTTTTTAAAATGTTATTTCAAATATTTTCTAATCTATAATGTCTAAGGTGTGGGGTATTTAGTCATCCCTCCTTCATTATTTTATGAGTATTCGCTGCGGAGGTAATGTAATTTCCATCCCCATATGAATAGGATTATTTCTTTGTCAAAGGTATCTATGATTCTGTTCTTTAAATCTACCTAGTCAAACATATACCATATTTTAATATACATATGTTTGAGCGACCTGCATTCGATCTATTATAATCAAATTTGCATGAGCCTACATTTGTAAGTTAGTTCGTAGTTTTTCTAAAATGTGTTGAATTTTTATACTCTTAAATCTCCCCCCCCCCAGTCACTCCTAAACCTTTTACACGTGTCGTTACAAGTTCTGGTTTGAGTCCAGGGTGGTTCCCCCGCCAGTTACCTATTAACAGAATTTCAGGTTTTCTATTGCTTTCCCAAAGTCCATAAATTCCTTTTCTAACTGTTTGAAGGGGTATGCATTGGAAGTAAAATTGGTATAGTCATGAACATGCTGTACCATTTTTAGTTCCTTTCTGAGGTTTAGGAGTTTAATTCCCTTTATATTTTTATTGTTATGTATTTTTATTCGGAGGGCTTCTATTGCTATTACATATAATATCATCGATAAGGAACAATTCTGTCTCGCTGAACGTTATAGTTTTAGTTTTTCCATATGCCTGCTATTTCCTTTTCTTATTTCTTCCATGATTTGCATCCCTCTTGCTTTAATATATAAATTGGAGAATTCTCCTGCCCTTATTTTGTGCCAGTGAATTTTTGTAATCTTATAAAGCTTCGTACTCTCTCCTCGCTTTTATTTTATCCTCTTCTTTTTGTATTTAAATATTTATTATTGTATTGCATTCTCTCTGCCTTCCCCGTCTTATGTTTTGTTTGACTTGACAATACGTTTTGGCTATTGATTTAATTTCCTTCTTAATCCCCCCTCCCCCCACTGCTCTTTCATTAGGTTGTAATATTCCCTATTTAAAAAGGTTTCTAACAGTACTGTAGTTATGGCTTTGTATTCTTCGTCTTCTACATCTGAGTTGGTTAATTTCCATAGGTTCTGACCCAATCTTGCCCAGCTTCACTTGGTAACAGGTAAATCATAGCTAAATTAACGGTCGAATAATTCAGTTTTCTTGTATCTATTTGCAGTTTTGACTGTATTATACAAATCTGTATTTCAGGATGCCTGAAACTTCTGCAGTCAGTACACGTACTGATGGAAAGAAAATTCAAACTTACGCTTGTTATTATGGTGTATTTTTGTAACAGCTATTTATCAGTAAATTTTTTAAAGATAGTATATATTCTTTTGATCGTCCCCTTGCCACATAACTTGGAAATAGTGAAGAGAGTTTCTCAGTTTACCATCATTGATATAAAATAAAGGTATGCTCTTTACCGATAGAGGATATTTGCTTCCATCGAGTGAACAACGGATATATTTCATTTATTTCATTTTTTTGTGGGTGGAATATATCCATTATTCACTCGATACAAGCCGATTTTACTTGCATGTTATGCTCAAACGTTTTGGCTAACAAAATGTATAACAAATTGAAGTAGAAGCTTTCTTACTGGATAATGTCAGCTGATCACCATTTATTATCTGCTGTGCTTTTCTTGGTATTTGCATAGAAAATAGTAGTAGTAACAGAACCTGCTTCAGGCCAATTGGACCAATGTGGCCCAGTCGGGCCCCGCATTCACAGGTGCCCCGCTTTAGTAATTTTTAAAAATATATCTATAGAGAGAAAGTAATTTTAAATTGATGGAAGAAAATTTTAAGTTCAATATCGTATAAAACTTGTTTAAAAGTTTATTTCCAAATACCGATCTCAGAGAGGGCCCCTCGCGTAAATCCAGGGGTCCCGCCAAAATGATCCAAATCGGGCCCCGCGTTTGCAAAGGCCACTGCTGTGTAAAAACATAGTTCTCTTTCATAACTCAGCGATGAATACACATAATCAAACAGAAATATGAAAAATAGGTTGCTGGATTCGAATCTGGTACACCTGCGTGATATGTGGATATATTTACCATTAAACTAAGAATATTACGAAAATACTCTTCGAATTTCTTGGTCATAATGTTATCAATGTTTATCGATCACATTGAGACAAAAACCATTTTAATTTGATTGGTTGGTTGGTTGGTTGGTATGTGTATGTTTATATGTATAACACCATTTTATTTGTGGTGGAAGAAGAATCCTGGAAGACCCGCAGACCCACAGGAAGCTACTGGCAAGCTTTCTCGCATACCCACGTAAATAGAGTCGAGACTTGAACCCATGCGAACGGAGATTAGTGTCAGTGACAAAATAAAGGTGAGCGCCTTAGACCACTCGGCCACATGTGACCCCATTCATAATTGACTCTAGTGAATTTTAAAAAAATATTTAAATGGAAAATCCACTGATTCGCAGACTAGTATATAATAAAAATATGTATAATCATCTCAAATTCATGTAGATAATGAATGCTTTATACAGTAAAAAAAAAATATATAAATAAAACAACCATCTCTCCTACAAAATATATACTGTCTCGATCTATATCTAAATAACAAAGCCTATATTCATGATTAAAACTTTATACAGTCCGAATTAAAACCACTATGCTATTCCGGATTACGGCCAGTTATTCCAGTCCCGTTTAATAAGTATACTAATACAGTCGCGTGATTACATGAAGTGATTACATAAGCCACTACTTTATGGATACCGAGAGCAGAACCCTGATATTTAGACCGTCCAACTCATGCGATCGCTTTATTTCCGTCTCGCTGGTAATCTTAATAGCGAAATTAAATTACATATAATACTCTTAGGTGACACATATAAATTATACCTAAGCGAGATATATACTAAACCTTTTTGCGACACATGAACCATTCGGCGACCGGTCGCCCAAACGTTGGTTATATGCATGAGCGTACATCGTTTTACCGTTCGGCGACAGCAAATTGGTGACAAAAAATGTATGTCTGTCATTTATTGTATTTTACCAATTTTTCGAGTATTTTCATATTCCTTTCAGTATTCCATACAGTATTCACTATATAGGCACAATCATGACTCGTACGTATTCACACATTATCAGTATACAACGATGTCGCCGAAAGGTTGCAATTTAGACCCTGTCGCATAAAGGTCGGATTTGTGCATATATATATATATATATATATATATATATATATATATATATATATATATATATATATATATATATATATAGCTAAACTTCAATTTGAATACATATTTGTCTTAATTATAATATGGAGAAATTATCTGCAATCAAACCCTCTAAAGCCAGATTTGATCTTGATAAAATACCTAAACCTAAATTCAGTTTTCCGATGCAAGATCTGGCTTTAACAAATAGGGATATAACTAATCGTATCCGTGAAGCCAAGAAGGAATTTCGTGATGATGGTGCGACTCATGTGTGGTCAATATTCAGAATTATGCTCAACACCAAAAGTGTCATTGATGCTACAATGAATGACAAACAAGCAGCGAAAATTATTAACTACCTTGATATTCATCAAGGAAATCAAAAGTATTTTAGTCTAATAAAATTTATTGTAGAGACAGACGATGACAATTGGATTATCCATGACAAGCGTGACCCTGTCCGCCTGACACAGTCAGGACATGCTGGAAATATTATCACGCTAAATAAAAATTCCAAACCAGGAGCGTTGACTGGTATTGACAAACCATATTATAAACGAGTCTATCCTGTGACTGCAGTTGTTTATGCGATGTATCCAATGAATGATAAACCCAACGTCAATGATCTCAAACCGATGAAATTTTCTCGCTTAAATTGTGTAGCCGAGCGAGTTACAGAACACTTCACAATCGCAATGCGTGGAAAAAGTTTAACTGATTTACGATGTAAAAAAATAAATAAGTGGGCAAAAAAAGTTAAAGATACCGGAGCGTCTATCAGCGACGTTGCTGAGCTGGGAAAGAAACTGAAGTTTCCAATAACAGTGAAAACACTAACCAGAGAGATTTTGCATAAATCGAAATATGAATCAAGAGGAGCTCCGATAGTGATTATTGATCATAATGCACATGCATGGACTGTGGCAGTAACAATATTTCCACGGAATAGATCAGTTAAATTTTATAGCGATTGTATCTTTGATTTTATCAAACATATCAGTAAGAGTGACCCTGTGGATGTTTGGTTATTTCAAAGTTCCGATGATGAAAATTATGATCAGTTTGTGCGGCCTAATGGAAACATTTATCGTGCAGAATCTCTCCACGAAGAATTAAAAAATCTTGCGTTGAAATATACAAATGATGCTGAACAATTATTGCATAATTGTTTTACCGTTCCATCAGTTGCTGCACACTTCGCGCAGGAGAAAAATTCATGGAAAACAACACGATTGGAATTTCTTGAAGATGTCCAGCGTAGTTGTATTGAATAAGAACATGGAGGATTGTGGAATAGCAAATACGATAACAACGACGTTATCTCGGTTGATATGGTAGCATGTTATCCTGGAAGTTTTCTTGGATACGGAGAGTGTTCTAAATACTTTAAGAGATTTGGACATCCAACACACGAGATAACCAGAGCTGCAATAAACGGACCCTTACCAGATATTGATTTAACTGGATTCGCCTATATAGAGTCATTTGAGTTTGTACTGAATCTTCATCCGATTGTTTATGCGTGGTTTGGAAGAAATTTTTCCGAAAAAATGTTGGGCTCCGATAGTTTTATTGCGATACATGCTTGATCTAGCAATATTGATATCATTGAAAGTAAATGAAGCCATTGTATCATATCGTCCGCAGAAACACGTTTGGTTGCCACAACAAAAGAAATATTCGGATGATGAAAATCCTGATATGATTGATTATGAAAATAAAGTTGGAAAGGGTCTCGGCAGAAAAATAATCGTTAAGTTTACTCAGGGTAGTTCATGTGATCATAAACGACATTGTACAAGATTTATTATGGACGATGCTGAACAAGATTTTATAATTACTGATACAACAGAGAAAGGCACATTTATAAGTCGAAGTAATGCTTACTTGTCGGACGGAGCTAAATTAGGTGTAATTGTGAGCTATATTGATGGTGAGTCACCGCGGTTTACTCATTTAAGATCTTCGATGTTAGCATACGTTTCGGTAAATTTATTATCAATGATAAATAGGTTTCCTGATACAGCAGTCAGAGTCGCCACGGATTCGTTTTATATAAATGAAAAATATGTGGATTTGTTAAAACCATTACTTGGCGTTAACGAATCCTGGGGTGAATGGAGAATAAAACGAGAAAAGATACTTAGTTACTCTGAATCAGCTGACGTTGAAATTAAGGGGATATATTACAATAATAATAATCAAATATCAAAATCATCAGCACCATCTGTATATGATCATGTGGCCAGACATAAAACCATTTATCTGAATGGGACTGGAGGTTCTGGCGATTGAATTATTTAATAATTGTTCAGATATGATTGTTTTGACACCTACACATAGACTCGCAAGAGAAATGACTGAAGGTAAAGTAAAATCCCAAACCTTTGATGGTTTCTTTAGATGGTGCGGAGACACATGGACTTCTGAACGATTAGGTGAAAAATGCATTCCTAAAATTATTATCTGGGATGCGATATTCACGGTATCATTGGAAGTGTTAAAACTATTTCTTGATTGATTACTGACAAAAAATACTGCTGTGATAATGTGTGGTGATCATGGTCAACCGCCACCTTTTGTTCCACAGTCTTCACACGAATGGCTGAAAACTTGTATGGATTATTACGAAGAAATAACCGATGATCATAGAGCTATTGACGAACCACTGAAAGAGTTTAAAAGATTAATCAGATTGCAGCCAGATATAGTTCAGTGTGAGATAATGCGTGAAGTAATTCCAGAGACTTCTATGAGTGATTTTGGGAATTCATGGAGACCTACTGATCTGATAGTTGCAAGTAGAAAAATAGTTCGTGATACACTTCAACAACAATTATTTTTATTACATAAAGAAATGTTTTCAAATCTACCTGTACCATTGTGTTATCGCCCAGCAGATACTCGAAGACAGAATATTGAAGTCGAGATTCCATGGTTGCGGTGATAAACAAATTCTTGTACTAAATGATATTGTTTTAGTTCCTGTGAATGATGTTGAGAGCGCATTAACGCCTGACGGAGTCAGGGATAAATCTCCGTGGACACTGGGATACGCTATAACGATTCACTCGTCACAAGGATTAACTATTTCTGATACAAATATTTGGATTATTGATGATCGTATTGAATGGTCAGGCTTGGTTTATCTCGCAGTGTATCGGGTCAGAAGAATATCTCAACTGCGGCGGGTTATTATGAATTGTGTAATCACTGATGATGTTAATAACGATTTTGTCGTCATCAAGAAAAAAATTAGAGAGTTATAAACAATGTGACAAAAAAATGAGCTCGACTTTGATCTCGATGCCGAATTTATTATTACATTCAAGCAACGACAGAATAATCATTGTGCAAGTTGTAACGCAGTAATGTCGTGGAAGTATTCGAATAATAATCCAAGACAGTTTACCGTGGATAATGTTAATAACAGTCTTGGTCACACACGTGAAAATGTGATGCTGACCTGTCTTGAGTGTAATCGAGGTCGAGGAGCCAGTTTACAAAAGTGAAGGTGGTGGTAATTGTGTGTCTTCAGGAAATACTTGTAATTGTTCACGTACAAATCCACGTTGAGGAGCAGTTGAATCCAATCTGTAGATTGCAGGTCTACCCGTGGACCTTACCACGCTGGAAATTGTATGTGTGGTCACACTCCAGATAGGATCAGTTGCTCTATTTTTACCCCCTTCAAGTTCACCAGGTTCATATAAATATCTTACAGTCACATTACCTAACACTGGTTGTTTCGAGGAAGAGTGATGTCGTTGTATTGGTATATGTTTCTTTGTGATCGCACTGGCAGGCTTTATAGAAGTTGCATGAGTAATTTCATTATTTAATGCAGCTATCACACTTGGTAATCTTGCAACCCATTCACGAGATCTCTTATCTGTGGATATTTCCTTTGCATATTGATATCCAAATAATCGCTCAGCAAGTGTTCGATTAAATCGCTCAACGATTGCCTGATCACTATGAATTTCAGTGTGTCCTCGTGTGATTTCAACGTTATGTTCTTTCATCAGAGATGATGCTGCACCAAGACATTCTTTGCCAGGATCAACTTGTAATAGCTGTGGCCATTGTAGATCACCTCGATGATAAACAAAAGCAGATGCAACTTCAGTTGCTGTTTTAGTTGATAACGGTTCTGTTTCTTTATATCTACAATGACAGTTAACGCGTATTTGTATGTGCGTGATTGACGTCTACCGGTTTTAATGGTATCATGTGGTAAAAACAAAATATCTGCTTGATGAACTTCATTGAGAGTACTGACATCAAATTGTGCATACCGAATTTGTTTAGGTGGTGGTGAATAAATTTGCCATATTGCCTGTCGTGCTAACCACGCTGCAGCAACAGAACGTGAGACACCTGCTACATAAGCAAGTTTGCTAATCGCTGCTCTACCCCTCCAATATCCTCTTGGGCTATAATAAATCGATTCCATTGTATAATAATAATCATTTGATTAATAACCAGCCCCTAGTACTAGTTTACCTTTCATGGCGGATTTTACTAGGAAGCTAGCAAGATTCTCTCTGAGAGATATTTTTTTATGGCATTTAATGCGTGAATCAACTTCACATCTGGAATATGTCGTTGTTGCAAGTCTTTACTTTTATACGCAACATCATTAACATGACTAAGCGAATAAGTAGGTCTCCGCTTTTTTTTCCGACAAAAAAAAAAAGCTGAGACCTACTTGTTGGTCTAGAATTTGACACGCTTGATCAATTGCATTTATTGGATACTCTCCAGGTCTTGGTTGGTCTCGTTCGTTAAGTCGGATATCAAGTCGGGTCCCTGGACCACAATAATTATATCCAGGTAATTGTTTTTCCCCTGGGCATTTAGCCCATGGAGTCCCTGGTAATTTTCCCAGTGAAGCAGCAATATCACCACCTGTCTTCGCAGACTTGTCAAGGGAGATAAATATGTATTTGCTTGTACCACATTTTACACACTTGCCTGTGCGTGCACGCTTTTTATTTTTTGTTATTATTGTTGTCAATCCACTGGTGGGGGTGGGTGCTCTGCATCGAACACAATATAAATCCATATAATTATTATATTTGTATAACATGGATATCATTGACTTCTCAGCAACACGAAAACAAGAACCAGTCAAGCATCATCCAGCGCTACCGAATTCTATCAGATGTATAATAATAGGCCCATCTGGGTCTGGTAAAACACAATTATTACTTAATCTGATAATGAGATGGCTCCAGTGGGATAGGTTATATTTAGTAGCACCATCTGTAGATGATCAACGATGTTATGAAGTACTAAAAGATTTTAATGAAAACGCAAAATCGTTGTATGAAGATGATGACGATGATGATATTGTTGATTTTATTACCGATATTGATGAGGCCCCATCTGTAGATGATCTAGATGCGCGTATTAATAATCTCGTAGTATATGATGATGTAATGCTGGACAAACTATCAAATCCAGCTCGGATATTTTCCAGAGGCAGACATAAAAATACAGATGTGATTTATGTTACCCAGCGATATACACAAATACCTGAAGTGATCAGAGACAATTGTAATATTTTAGTTGTGTTTAAAGGAGTAGATAATTATACTCTACAAAATATTTATTATGCCTGGTGTTCAGGGGACATGGATATGATTAAATTAAAAAAATTTATTTTCAGCGGCGCAAGCTACCCCACACGGATTTATAACGATAAATTTACACGACCCTCGGTCACGATATCGTATAGGCCTCGATAAAATGTTTGGTTGATACCACAGCAGCAGAGGAGGTGAACGACCAGCGTTGAGTGACCAGCATTTAAACGAGTCGCATACAAAAAAAAAAAAATACAAACATCAACGATAAAGTAACAAAATGAACGAACCCAATCGGCCTGCCTGACAAAATCGGGGAGTCAGGGTTAGAGGTTTTGGTTTAGACGTTATTGACCTTGTATTTCACTTTCGTATGAAGCTTTATTTTTCATAAATAATGTCTCAAGCAAATGGTCTGTTCACCTCCTCTGCTGCTGTATTTCATGCAACTAATCAATCTCCAATACTACCCTCCTGTAAAAAAAAGAAAGAAAACGAAAAAGCAAATATACCCAATACTTAAAATTCTGCTCTAAATTTACGCAGAAATCGTCGATTATTTGCATGAATCTTGTGGTGATAATTCATGTAATATATGCAGAAGACAAAACTAAAGAAAAAAAAAGACAAAAAACTAAAAAAAAAAATCCCCCCCAAAGAAGAATCCCCAAACAAACAAACAATAACTTCTTTGCAAAGACTCGTGCTTGAAGAAATTTATGGTATATGTTTGTTTCGAAATATCAAAAAATGGACCACTTGCTTGGAATTATCGCAGGGATACTTTACCACATTTCATTTATAAACTAATGCTCTATTAACAGTTCAGTATGTAGACCAACAAGTAGGTCTCCGCTTTTTGTTTCTGACAGCGGAAAAAATAAAAGCGGAGACTTACTTGTTGGTCTATTCAGTATGTAAAATTCTATTTGCCTTGAACACAAAAAAAGAACTCATGGACCTGTGTACAGTTTTATAATACACGTATACCCGTTTCTAATAGACAATAAAACATCACTTTGAGATTAATTCTAAGTGACATATGTATCAGAAGACAATGACTTAATATTTTCGACTATTTAACTCTCTTTGTTTTCGGCACTTTCGGACTGTTCCGGAATTTTCGGTTTGTTCCGGTAAATAGGTTGGACCCGGAAGAATCTTATGCTATTCGTCATCGTCGGTGTTAGCCTGAGGAACTTCCAACAAAATTAGCCTGAAACACATGGAATAACAATGATACGCTGCGATTGTCGACAGTATATTGTTATTATAGTAACAAGCATTCTACTTGCCTCGTGTAATTATGTCGAGGGTAAGTCAAATTTATTCCCTCGTCGTATCGCCCTCAAGTTCGTTCGCCTCGATTTCACATACTCGGTAGCTGTTCCGCCTGCTGGAGACTGAGGCATGCATATATAACATTGCTTTTAGAAAAATGAAAGTTATACTGAGTGGCAACAATTTCTGACTGTCACATGCCACGGGGGCTTATAACGTTGCTTTCAATTTACCAGCAATGTATCCTGGACTACCCAGATTTGACGCATTTAAACATTTACTTTCATCTTTTCAGAAATATACTTCTTTCATAGTAATATCTCTCATTACTTTGGAAACATTATTATTTTAGCAAAGTACAGTAAGAAATGACAATGATATATTCCCTCATACTCTTCGTAACAAACATTCATTCAGACGGTTCTAAGACATTTCAACCCCAAAGACAATTCGGCGTGGACAATTAAACCCCAAGGACAATTTAACCCCAAGGCAATTCGATCCCAGCTTAATTTATTGTGTCCCGTGTTTACGTGTGGGTCATATAATAGTGCAAAACAGTCTGCAACCTTTTTTGTTCTATAAACAAGGTCAAATACAACGAAGACCACTGGGTCAGCTGTTAAAATGTTACACACAAAAGAAACATGTGTCGCTGAATGCATATTGTGAGGATTTAACCTGGAGCTAAACACCAACAACGTTAAAGGTCAAAGAAGAAGTAAGTTTGTTTATGATATATAATTAAAAGAAGAAAAATATGTTGCAGTTCTAGTACCATAGGGATTATCACTTTTTAACAAATCAACATAACTCTGTTGAAAAGATATACTAGCTATAGTATACGAGTAAGGTGTAAGAAACAGAAAGGTATTCATTCATACCTTGTTAAGGACCCACTAACAAATACTATGTATTAATCCAAGGAACGGAATGCCAACTTAGAAGGAAAGCATTTTAATATGTAACAGAAAATGTCAGACTCTTGTATTTTTGGTGGTAATAAATATGTTAAGCATTGACACAAATTTATATACTTAATATACATGTGAAGATTGAATTTTCAATGAAGTTTTACAAAATGCATTTCTCATTGTTGTTACTTTAATTTGTATCATTTTAATAAAGAATGTGATTGTTGCTTAATACAGCAATATGTCTAACATTGTATAAAAGTAATGCAAAATCCCTCCCGTGTTCTAAGGTAGCAAATTCAGTAACATGATACAAGATATAATATCAGGCTGATTCAATAAATTAGGATGAAGATCCTGCGACTGCTGGTTCAATAAATGTTTCTAGGATGCTGGCTAGACGAATTTTTGTATACTTATGTGACAAGGAAAAAATAGATTTTGTGAATATCATGGCTAGAGCTGCTAAACTGTTAGGCCATTCACGGCAAAGGATGGTGCTATCGTATAAGTTTTGATTATTTGCAAATCTTCCGAATTAGGTCTTGTAATTATTCTCAACTCCGAAGCACAGGGGTGAGTCCAGTATACCCTTATATGGGAACGAACTCACATTCCTTGCTGCCGAGATCACAGTATAAGTAAAACCACCTAAGTCTTTGGCAATAGTTTGGTTCAAGACTTCACAGTGTTCGCCTTCCTTTCCTACAGGTAAGAGAAATTGCATACTACATTTTCTTTTAAAGCAGCGATGGAATAATGTGAATATTTTAATACATTAAATTTGATTTATTTTAAAAGTAATTCTATGGGGAACCAATTGAAACATTTTTGTATTCTTTTTATTATGTACTACTAATCATAAAATATATATTGTGTTTTGGAAAGTTAAATATTATTAAGAATTTATATGTATCTGTATTCATAGTATTGATTTATTGTAAGGAAGATTTCCCTAATAACTACATGCTCAGTGATAAATAATTTATAAATAAAATACCTTTGAAGCTACAGAACATAATATATTGGTATGGTATTTAAAGTCAAACATTTAATACTTTGCCGTTACTACAAACAATTTTGGTATCAGTCTGAAATATTGAAATTAGCAAGAATGTTTTGCTAATCGTTAACTTATTAAATATTTAAATATTTTCGTTATGCTTTAAAAATAAAGAAATTCTAGAACTTTGAGGTTGGTAAGCTTGAAGGAATATAATCATTTTATATGTATTTTGTATATCTGAAATGCATGATTATACAAGCCATATCTATGCTACTCAGCAAGTTCAACTCAGAAATTCAGAAATAAATAAATAAATAAATATTTTAGAAAGGAAGACTGACAGACATAATACAAAAGATAATGAATCATTACACTTACTTGTTTTGCAGATGTTATGCTGCCATTTCCCGCATCTTTTACAAGACAAAGCAAGTTGGTGAGGCCTGACATGCCTATGGCATTTCACACAAGGATAAAACACCATTGTCACAATTAACACAGTTCATTTAGTAATATACCAAAATATATCTGATCGAAATGTTACAATATAAACTGTTTTTGCTATAAATTAATCCAAAATTTACACACGAGTATGCCAAACACCTTTATTAAAGCTTAGGATAAAAATTGGCATGTAATGAAAATTGGTGGCTCTTTCATACAAATTTACAGCGTTTGGTATGTTTAATTTTTATACCTTTTTCTTTTCTTTCAAATTAGCATGCATTGATTAACTTAATAAAAGTGGCTTTAATTATAATTAACTGTTAACATCTTTTTTCAGCAATTTAGCAGTATGTTTTGATTCTTTAATTGCAGACATCAATGAATAACCATGTGATTAGTGGGAATGACCATTAGCAGTGTGCTATTGTTTAAAAATAATCAGATTTTTTTATACAAATTTACAGTGTGTGGTAAATTTGATTTCTTGTCATTCAAGTTAGCATGCCTTCATTAACTTAATAAAAGTGACTTAATCATAATTAACTGTTCACATCTTTCTTCGTTAACTTAGCGGTGTGTTGGTATCTTCTTTAATTGCATACATCAATCAATAATCGTGCGATTAGTGGGAATTATCATTAGCAATGTGCTTATTATTGTTGTAAAAATGCATGAATTAGGGTCGAATTGTCCAATTGGTGGGGTTGAAATGTCTTGGGATCGAAATGTCTTGGAATTTTCTTGGGGTCAAAATTTCTCGCTCCCCATCCAGACTACCCCTCATTGGAAAGATTGTGTAGTACATCACCCATTTCGACGCACCACACAGTCTATCTTTTCTTGTGATACTATTGTACACATGCTCTGGCGAAACATATATTGCAAAGCAACATCAATGGAACACATAAAACTCAAGTTATAGGTAAAATGCATTGTGATAAAAATGTATGCTTATGATTAGATTTAGTATATGATTGTTTTCCAATACTTAATTACCATCGCTACTGTACAGAACCTCAATCTTTGTACTGGTGATTTTTAAACTTTAAAACTGGTGTGCATTTTTTATAACTTGTCTCTAAAATTATAAATAATCAGAGACAGAAGACATAATGTTACAGAGAGTTTTATTCTCATTTATTGTAATTCTTACCATTATCGAACCAATTTATAAATAATAAATTGGCTCTAATAAGTTAAATATCTAGTTTCTCTAAATGGCTGATTTAAATTTAATACAGTACAATTTCTTACTTATCTAATAGTAAATAAGACAATAATTTCTTTGTTTTTTCAAAATAAGAAATAATATACAGGGTGCTGATTTAGTTATGGAATATATCATGAAATTATGTTTCACATAAATTCCCGCAAGTTGTAATAACAAATCAAATATCTCAGACTATAACCAATGAGAGATTCATATAAAGCTTTACAGCGTTGTACACCATTTTAAACAGTGTTACTGGCACAGTTATCAGGCGTGAAAAATGCGATTAGCACATGTTGAGTAGCAGACTGGATACCTATTATGTAAGGAAGTTTATTTGCTCCGTCAGAAAATCTGCTCTGGATTTATGTGTTATTGACCGGGAAAAAAGAATTAGTGAAATGCAGTTTTTTATTGGTATGTATATTTGTTTCATTTCACAAATGAGAATCATAGGATTTTTGACTAATGTTCCCGTCTGCACAATTCGATGTTGCTCAGTGTAAAAGGGACGCGAACTCGAGAACTGTGAGTTTATGACATTACGTCAAAATAGGGGTAGTGTCAAATTAGGATTCAATATGATACTGTAGTCCTACAGTGTAAGATGTCTCCCATGCTATTTATGTTGTTTGTGCGACAAAAACAAATATCATGGGAGATGTCTTACATTGTTGGACTAATATGTACTGCAAAGGAGGACACTACTCCCCTTTCTCGTGCTACCTAATTAAAAATCATCCCTGATTTCAAGCTACAAGTTGGGGGTTTATAGGTTGAGCTGCACGTTATTTCCAGTTTTCTTTTGTATTATTTTGGGTGGGAACTACAGTATTTTTACACTGTACCAGTATGCTCGATAGTTTGTGTCAGTAAGGAATATAAGCAGTTACTGAGGATACCTTAGCCTCAAATAGGTTTATATAAAGGAAAGTGACAGAGAAATCTATAGCCTCAGAATGTATAGCCTCAAACCAACGTTGAACAGGGACACTTTAGCCTCAATGGGAAATTGAACATGGATGATGACACGGTACTGGACACAGGATAAAAACAGCAATAGTGCTGCAAGTGGCTGACCTCAATCGGGTGGGAACTTAGTAACAGTGTTTGAGTTCACCTCATTATGTGCTTCTGTGGATAGGTATGGAAAAGGCTATGTGAAATGTGTATAGGGATAAAAGGGTTGATGGGGTCAGAAGGGTTTTATAAGGACAAAAGAGACTATGAGATCTCCATGCAAAAAAGTAAAATAGGAATGGGAATGTAACATGAGAGTGGCACTAGGGGATCATATAAGAATTGAAGATGGGTGATGTCACAGTAATGGACACTAGAGAAAAAGTGGCAAAAGTGCAGCAAGTAGCAGACTTCAATTGGGCAGTGAATTAGTAACAGTGTTCGAGTTGACCACAATACGCACTACTGTAGGTATGTGAAATGGTTTCACATAGCCTTTTCCATGCTTATCTATTGAGGTCAACTCAAGCACTGTTACTAAGTTCCCACCATTCATAATCAAGTCAGTGGGGGAATAAAGCTGACATGGTCGAATTTATTTTGCTGTAACTGCAAGCAATTTAAGGAACACCTCAACTGATTTAACATTGGAGGCTCGGTTTGCCTATCACACCTACCTACTACATGACGAAATCTGCATGGTTGTTTGGTCAGTGATTTGCATTTTTTTATGGTTGTTGGCTTTGGAGCTAAAAGTATTCACATCTTTGGAAGCAGTGCTTCATTGAGACATTCAGAATCTGCATAGACGATATAAGGAATTTTTTGTTGAACTGTAGTGAATTTAAGGATGTTTTTACAGTGCAACCCAGGGGCCCCAAGTGGCCGAGTGGTCTAAAGCGCTCACCGTTACGGATCACTGCCATCTCACCTCTGTCTGCGTGGGTTCGAGTCTTGGGCTCGGTCAATGTGGGTATGTGAGAAAGCTTGCCAGTAGCTTCTCATGTACTTTCTGGGGTTTTGCCAGGTTCTTCCTCCACCATTAATACTGGCCGCCATGTATAGCATATCTTATGCTGAAAAATAGCGTTAAATCCTATAACAACAACAACAACAGCAACAACAGTGCAACCCTGCTATAATATGGTAGTTGGTGTCCATAGAACCCCACTGTTTTATAGACCGAACCGTGTTATAACCAACCAGGTTGGTTATCTGAAGAAAATGATGCATTTACCTAAAATGTGGCAGGGGGAGAGTAGGTGGGTAATAAAAGCGGGAGCAAGAATACTTGCCTTTGATTAAATGAAGACAAACTAGTGTGAAAAATACTTGTATATTGACAACTTACATTTCTGTAGTACAATACATAATCCGTTAAGTACTGTACTTGTATATGATACATCCATGAATCTGAGTAAGATTACATGTTATAAACTGTATGGACCGCTCGGGTGGCCTATTGGTTAGAGCATCTGCCTCGGATGCAGGAGGTCGCAGGTTCGAACCCCGGCCGAGTCATACCAAAGACTTTAAAAAATGGTACTAATAGCTGCCTCGCTTAGCGCTCAGCATTAAGAGGTTAGTGTTAGGACTGGTCGGCCTGGTGTCAGGATAATGTGACTGGGTGGGACATCATGCTACATGTCTGCGGCATGACGCCCCAGTGCTAGACATCACTATAAACTGTCACACTGCAGAAATCATAGTGATATGACTGAAAAAGTGTTAAAGCTACGTTAAATCTAAATCACACACACATAAACTTTATATATGACTCACATCCTGTTTGAAAACACAAATAACGTGTATTTTAAAAACAAAAATGGTGGTCCTTGTTTTGATCTATATCTGATTGTCACTTAACAATTAACTACAGTTGTCGCAAGTAGCACATGGCTATAGCTATGCACATGCTACATGCACATATATGTAAATTGGCCTCGATTTTGTTTAGTTGGATACAGTATCATCTTGCCGAGGCTATCCAAGAGATGAGGCTATTGATAGGAGAATGAAAAATGGAACAAATTAAAACGTTTCATGAACATCTTTGCAAGATACTCCATCTTCAGTTAACTTGACGGACATATATCTATGGTTTGAAAAGATTGGATATTTATTTGTGTTTTATGCCACCATTGGTAACAACCGTAGCATAATTTTTCTCTGCAAAAATAAAACTTTCATGGCAAATAAATGTGTTGCAGTCAATTTGGAAAATGCAACAGTCTACCAGATTACATTGCCTTTAATTAAGTTTGGTGCTGACTTCCTTTGATGAAAGGCTATTTTTATTGAAGATTGTAGTTGGAAAGGTTATTTGTATTGAAGATTATAGTTGGCTTCCTTTGATGAAGGGTGCATGTGTTATTGAAGACACTCCTAAAAGACACCTTTGGAGGTCCAAACAGATGTCTGTTTATTATTGCTGCGGCAACGTCAAATAATTGTGGAACACTGATTGAGACTGAATTCTTTTTTTCATTTGCTTAGTATTTATTACTGGTGAAACAATTCATCGATATATCGATGCATCAATACTTTTGCTGAAATGATACACATATCGATACAAGAGACGGAGAATCGATGCAAAACGATACTTACCGTATGGATGTTATTTTAGTCTTCAGCAGTCATGAATAATTGTTAGTTGCCTTGTTATTCTGTAAAATTATAATCCATCTCAAACAGCATTTGCAGTCACAGGCACTCATGTTTATTAGCAAAAATAAAAAAGACTATTTGAGAAAGCAGCAAGAAAACAATATTTGGAGACTGGGTGATAAAATATTTCCTGGAGCCAATATGATGTGTAATAACTGTAAGTTGAAAGTTCATCTGGCTGTCCCGTAAGCTTTAGAAAGTTTGCAATGTCCCAATACGTGATGGGTGGCCACATTGTCATTCTTTCCCACCAGTCCACTCATTTGGTTTCAGTAGTAAAATACCTATCTTCTGTCATCAAAATTGATTTATACCCTTTTCGTTTTTCTCTGTCAACGTCTTCCTGAGTTGGTACTAAGGGTAGCATCTGTTCACTCGCTAAAAATACTCGAGCAACTAATTCCTTTTTTATAACCACTGTCGAAAGCCCCCTTTTCTTCAAAAACATCTTCAAGCTGTCGACTTTCCATGTTTTAATAGTGTCAAGAGACAAATTCTCACCGTCAAAAGACATCATTCACTCGTGTTGAATGGCATGATGAATCAGGGTGTACCGCTTAGGTCCCTTTGACCTTTGACTCGTGACGTCACAACAAATTTGGCGGCACACAGTATATTATTGTGAACTCGCTTATTATCTTAACCCAGAAGTATGTTCGGCATACATTCTAAACGTGTTCCGCATGTATAATGAAGTACTTTACTCATCAATTTAATAACCACTTTCACACAAAGTTTCTACTTTGAATTGTAATTTGACTCCTATGGTCAATATGAAAGCTAAGCTACCGGTTTGTTGCACAGTTAAACTACAGAAGCATCAGTTCGATCAGTCACCTGATCAAAGTCATGCTGAAGATAATTCTCAACAGACTAAAGCCTCAAGCAGAGAAAATTATTGCTTCAGAGAAGGCAAGCTTCAGAGCAAGAATGAGCACCACAGAACAAATCTTCAATCTCAGACTCCTTTGCGAGAAATACCTTCAGCATCAGCAGAATCTATACTACGCCTTTATAGATTTCAAAAAGGCCTTTGATACGGTATGGCATGCAGCCTATGGGCAACTATGAGGAAGTACAACATCAGCTCAAACCTGGTGCAGGTTATTGAGCACCTCTATGACAAAGCCACTAGCGCTGATCTCATCAATGGCAGCAGAGAAGATTGGTTTCGAGTAACAGTTGGAGTCAGACAGGGATGTAAACTGTCACCTACACTCTCCAACATTTTCCTGGAAAGGATCATGGAGGATGCCTTGCATGACCATAAGGGCACTGCCAGCATCGGGGGAAGAACAATCACCAAACTTCGCTTCACAGATGATATTGATGATTTAGCAGGAGATAAAAAAGAACTGGCTGACTTGGTTGAGCGTCTCGACACAACCTCCACAGTATATGGTAGGGAGATTAGTGCTGAAAGAAACAAACTGATGACAAACAACACCAATGGCATCAGTGCAGAAATAAAGGTCAGTGGACAGAAGCTGGAAAGAGTCACAAGCTTCAAGTACTTGGGATCAATTATCACAGACGATGGCTCCAAATCAGAACTACTTTGCAGGATTGGCCAGACAACAGCAGCAATAACAAGATTGAGACCAATATGGAAAGATACCAACATTGCTTTTGATTCCAAATAAAGGCTGATGCGGTTGATTGTCGTATCCATCTTTCTGTATGCTTGTGAAACATGGACTCTCACATCAGATCTACAAAGAAGGATTCAAACCTTCGAAATGAGATGCTACTGCAAGATCTTTGGCATCTCATACATTGACCGTGTAACCAATGAAGAAGTGCACAACAGGATCCAACGAGCCATCGGATCTAATGAAGATCTCATGACCACTGTAAAAAAGCGCAAATTGAAGTGGTACGGTCATGTCTCAAGATCATCTGGACTGGCAAAAAGAATCTTGCAAGGCACAGTGCGAGGGTGCAGACGAAGAGGCAGACAGAAAAAAAGGTGGAAAGACAACATTAAGGAGTGGGCAGGCATGGAATTTGGAGATTCCCAAAGGGCAGTAGAGAACAGGGAAAGATGGAGAGAATTGGTTGTAAAGTCAACTGTGGTGCCCCAACGACCTCTTAGGTTAATTGATTGATGATGATGATGATGATGATGAAAATATGTTACATTGAATTCTCATGTGTGGTTATTGCTTGATCCGGTCCAGGTTAAATAATAACCATCAATCAGAAATCAGTGTAGTTTATTCTCTGCATGACAAACAGGAAGTATAGGCAGAGCATCATAGTCTTTGCGGGAAAGTCATTAGATATGTCAAGTACTTGCACGGAGATGCTGTCGGGGTGTGTCATTTAGTGATTTGTGCAAAATATTGTACGAATTTGTGTTCTTGGAGAACACTGAAATGCAAGAACTGCAAATTTGTTGAAAGTTCCACGTATGAAAATGTGCTAGGCGAAGTATAGAGTTTTTATTTAACTGTTCTTGTCACGACTTCTCAGGGTTTTCAATAGGCGCGTACCCTCAGGTTTTGACACATGGAATTTAAATATCACCCATTCTGACACGTGGAAATTTTGACTTGTGCATTGTTTTTTGACGCATATAGATTTAGGCTGGAGCATCAATCTTAATTATCCTTGATTTGCTTCCAGCTTAGTTTCTTACTAAGAGTACGCTGTCGTTAACACATTTACTGTAGGAGGCACTCATTGACATCTGCTCGACAACAGTTTACACCTTGACGGCCAATAATATCATACCAATGGAAGATATATATGAAATGGGCGGAGCTAAAAACTGTTCAATTTTGTCAGTTCAGGCTGGTGCAACTGAATTAGGTTAAAATGTTTTGAGATTGCGTTTAAAGTTTATGATAGAGGAAGAGGAAAAATTATGTCATGAATGCACTGTGTTTTGATGAAATATTAGCATTGGTATGTTTGAACATCAAATTATAATCAACTGGTCAGAACTGGAGCATATCATTATGGTGGCTCTCGAAGCCGGTTGTCAAAGTAAGTGGACCAACTTGACAACTTGAATTGTTTAATTAGCAATTTGCTTTATTTGGTGGGATGTTTAAGAATTCTGAATCATTTATGACTTCACTGAATTCAATTTTGATAAAATATTGGCATTTGTTTGATTGAGCTATAAATTGTAATCAGTAAGGCAAAGCACAAATATATAGTTTCTTGTGAAGCCAGTTTTCAGTGTTGGATTGTGTTTTATTGACGATTAATTGGCTTCAATCAGTAAAACGTTTACAACCTCAAGCGTTTTAATTAATGGATCATTAAGAAAAAAAATTAATGGACATAACACTGAGTTAAATACGAATAAGATGTACATGCTGTATGGACAAAAAGCAGATGGCATAACCCTTCCAGTGGTATTTAGAAATTAAATATACAAAGGGCAGAATACTGAGACTAATTAAATTACAGACAATTTAAAAGTATAATGCAAATTTCATTTTTTTAATTAATCAGTTTCGCCCTGCGGATCATATGCTACAAAACCATATGCATGTATCCATATCAGGGTCAAGATAAATTGAATAAAATAAGGGTAAAAAATGAAATTAAGAATTAAAGATATTTATTGTTATACCTCTGCAAAAGCATTGATGGACTAAATACCCTTATACAGCATTATGGAACTGAGAGGAAATTTGGCATAGTAGTCAGTAAACTACTCATTTAACAAAGAATTTATGTTAGTGAAAAATCCTATTTTGGAGCAGATGAATCCAAAATATAATATCCGTGAGCTCTGGAAAATTGTACATAACCGTCAGAAAGATCAGTTTCCCAACATACTGAAGCTGACAAAGCTAACTATGTATATGCCCCTTCAGAAAGAAACACAGAACAATATTGATAAAAAGAAGAGGAGCAGATCATGCTCAGAAGTAATTAAGAGATTAATGCTTATACAGCTAGAGGTGACATCTGTCAAAGATGTTGATTTCAGTAGAGCTATAAGAAAGTGGAGCAGGAAGAAAGAGAGACATATATTAAAGTTTAGTTAAATATTGAACTATGACTGTTTCTTCCCCCCCCCCCGCTCCTTTTTCTTTGATAAAGAGGGAGGTCTCCCTTGAAAATAAAATCATGTCATCATCTCACCTTAAATTGTACATGGGGAACAAATAAGGAATTTATCTTTTTTATGCAGAGATATTTAACCAGTGAATGAAAGTGCTGTCGGAATAAATAAAATTAGTATAGAATGAGTTATGGGACAGATTTCAAACTGCTCTAGTTTATCACCCTGTGTAAGTTGAAAAAATTGCAGAATAGGACTGGGTGTAGCCAATAGTTTTCCTTTACTAACAAACACAAGTACCTGTGGCTGCAATAGTCTTTTGCATCTGCAGGAAGTAAAATGTGATAGATTTTGTTGGTATTCAAACTTATTCCCATGATGACCGAATTTCTTCTAGATGAGATTTTCTTGGCACGAGGAAATTGCATTATTTATTCTGTTTTGAAGATAATATTGTAATGTCTTTCATGTGTAACTGAGGCACAAAACTGGTAATACGAAGTCTTCAAATCATTCATGTTGTACAAAACAAAGGGAGTTAAATGGAGCCACCATTAAATGGCCTAAAACGTTGGATAAAACTCATTGTCACCAACAGGTAGTCTGCTTGAAAGTATGTTGTTATCTTCTCATCAATGAGAATTGCATATAACTGTACGATAACTATATGTCTGTAGTCTGCATACTGAAAATAGGACCAGAATGTCAATATGCATGACAGGACACAACCTACCTTCCAAAGATGGAATGAACATCAAGTTCATATGTGTATCGATATGTATTGTATTGCAGGCTGCGTATCGTGAATCATATCGATATGCGGCACAGGTGTATCGTTTCACCCCTAGTATTTATACATAGTAATCGGTGCTTTAAAGTCAATCAGTTTCCTTTGAAGTTTCAGCAAAGCTATTTTTTATGGGTAAATTTTAAAAACAAAAGGAATTATCCATTGTTTGGTCTATTGTAGTAATTACTTTTCCAGCCTTCAGAAGTTGGTCAATTGTAGGTAGCCCCAGTAGCATAAGGAGACCAACAAGTAGATCGGGTGTGGCGGGGTGGTGGGCTCATGTTGTTTTTATACACTTCTGGTGGTGGCATGATGTTGCCTTCCGCGCATGTGTCAGAAATGTTATTTTTAATAAAGGGCCAACAGACGATGAATATGCAGGTGTTCTGTTCTATTCTGCCATGGATTACTATAGAAAAATATGAGTGTTCTGAAGGATTTAATTCTAAGAGTGACAAGAAGAGAGATTTTACTTACTATCCACATACAGAGGTCAATCAGAATATATTAATTACTAGCGGGAATCTGAAAATCCGACACTGTTTTGTCCGAAAGAGTCATTGTGAGATAGTGCCTCGTCCGGTTGATTTCTGTTACCAGAAATGTTACATAAAAATGACGAGATCTCACATCATACTGTACTCAGGCCAGATGTCAGACTAAGCGCATTGTGATATGGTAATGTCAATATCAACAAAGAATGTGTTTATCTAACAATAGATAAATTTCAATGCATTTTATATCAAGTTGTGGCTTCCTTTCATGATGCCTCTGAACTTCTTCACCCCAAACCCAAGGTTGTATATACAAGTTTAAACAGTCAATAAATTTGGTAAACAAAATTGCCAGATGGTATAATTTGTCGCCAGTAAGGAATATAAATCGCAATTTGCGATGTTGGCGAAGCCCAGCGTGGTCCTTGAATGAACTTTTTACGCGTTATTTTTCATACTTTAAAGAAGAAAAGAAAGTTTTTTTCTAGTACGAGAAAAATACATGTACATGAAATTGCAGGAACCATGCCATAATCATCTTATATTAAAATTCATACACGATCTCTTCCCCAAAAATGATAATAAACTTTTAAGTGTTACTTTTCGTACTTTTTAAGAGAGAAAAAAATTGAGTATGAGAAAAGCACATGTATATGAATTTTCGGGAGCCATGCCACAACCGTGTTATATCTAAATTCATGTTATAACTGAGCGAGCTATAGCAGGGTCACACTGTACCTGGTTCTGGCATTATTGTCCATTGTGGTTTGTCACTGATACCACCATAGTAAAAATCGTGGTAGGTGAGCGGGTGTTGGATATTAAATGCATGCTGCAACATCTGCAAGATTCTTTAGCACAATACCGACTCTGATTCTTTCATTTCGCTCAGCAACATAGAATATATCTGAGTTCGTCCATATTGCCCATGTGGAGATTGTGGAAGCGGACAAAAACCTTTATCATAAGTGAACACATTAACAGCGATGCCAGGGTAAAGTGTTTCAAATTTGTTCAGTCTGGCTTTAGTAATCTGCATGAGAAATTCAGTATTACTAAAGTTGAGTTCACCCAGATACTGCCAGCATTTTTGAGGCATTTCTTTGTTGTTGCTAGCTGGATATAACACTCGGATGTGGGTATGTAACTGGATCCATGAAACAGTTGATATGGCAAGAGAGATGTACCTCGACTTGAGAATATCTTTCGATAGTCCATCCCAATCCTGCATTGTTGTATTTCTCCGGCATCTCTAGAATCTTTTAAATGCCTTTGTCAGTTTTATCATTGATGGCACTGGTGTTGATATTGCTCGGGATTGTACAAGCACTGCAGTGAATCCAGTATTGAATTTTTTTTAAAATCCATCCTTGTCACGACTAAGCAGCATAACCAAGTGCGTATTCAAGACAATATCTCCGATAACTCCTGAGTGGCCATAGTTCATAATTTTGCAACACTGATGTGATTCCAGGGGTCATATTTGTTGACAGTAACTCAAGCACCCTTACCAGGTTTGTAGGTGGGTGGGATAATTGCCACATGAATTTCTAACTCACCAGTACGTTTGTGAAATTTGCATTCAGGTACTTGTATTTGCTGTGCTTGGTCACGAACATACTAAGCAGGTTCAGTAGCAATAGCAGATGCAAGACGTTTTTGTTTATCCTGATGACAGTTTTGTTCATCATCAATGCTGCGATGATTTTGTTCAGACGCGTCTACTATCTCAAGTACGTCAACTATTCTTGCACCTCTTGGTATTTATATATTACGCTGATATACAAATTGTTTTATTTGCTGTACTGTTGTTTTTGCATTAAAAAGTGGTGCTGGATTGGTGACCGGTGGTGGATTTGGTGCAAGTATGGGTCTCAATAATTCTAGTATGTTGGCCTTTTGCATACAATTTGGTATGTGTATTTCATACTTCTGTACAGGTTGTTTTAGCTGATGTACATTTGTCATGCTTATGTAAGGGAAATGCTTCCACTAATTAAGAAGTTCATCAATAACTTGTTTTAATTTTTGTGCTATACAAGGATCAGAAATTACAATTGCTTTGATCCTAACTATTATTTCGTTTATTTCTGTGTCTGTTTGCGGTCACAAGTAGTAGTGTTGTTATGTGGATTTTTCTCTGCCTGTGTTTTAAATGCCTTGTAACAGTCATGACTAGATCCACATGGCTGGCAGAGTTAATTACCTGACTTGACTCTGATGCCACATTTAAGACATCGTCAAGCACCTGGACCAGTACGTAAGAGCAGCATATGTGTTTTATAGTATTTATAGAGACATATTATTAGTATGTGGCATTGGGGGTTCTAGACCACCTTTTTCAAGTTCATGGACATGGCTCATGCAGATAAAAAAAAAATGTTTGTCTTGGATACAGAAATAGGGGTTCTGGGCCAGTGGTGGTCACTCCAACATAGGAAAAATGGGTCTTTTTGGACCACTCAAGGGTACAAATGGGGTTTCTGGGCCAGTGGGTAGTCATCTCAGCGCCAGTTCTGGACGACTATTGGTTGCATCGGAGTTTACACATTATATAGTGGTTCGGTGGTGTCTGCATAGCTGCCAACCCTCACGATTTTGGCGTGAATTTCACGACTTTTTCAACGATTCACGGATTCAAGCCGCATGCAAAAAATTCACGAATTTCCCAATTCTCAATTATTTTAAACCTTTAATAAAATAACCGATTTCCCGTTAAGTGCTAGTCGTGATATCGGCAGTTTCCAAAAGGGCCCGGTATTGCTGGTCGCGATATTAGTAGAACTATAGCCGATTGATACAGTTGGCCCGGTAGCAAGCATTTTAGCGTATTTTAATCTATATGTATAAGAGTACTTTTACAATTTATTTTTAGAGAAACTGGAGCCTAACCGGAATTTTGCTCCGTGCATGCGCCGCCAACACTGATTCGAATTAACGATCGGCATCGATATTGAAAGCATCTTTACCACCAAGGAAAAAGAAATGTATTGCACAAAAAGTGAAGTTAAGTTTGGAATATATCAAAAAGTGGCCGTGCATTCAGCCATCAAACACCGACATGTAGGTTGCGAGATTTGTGTAGTCACGTGACTAGGAATGCGAATAGCCAGATCCAGGTCAAATTTCAGCAACGATGTACTTTCGACTCGTCTGTCAGCGGACTAAAGATATAACGAATGCTATGCTCGCAATTTCTGAGAAAATAAATCATATTCCTATCGATTTCATGCAGGTATATCTCGATGAAAGGTCGTTCAAGTTCGCTAGGCCGACTAGTAAGCGACTACCCCATGCCTACACCAAATGGTGTCGGTGAATTCCAACTTTTCGATAGACAATGGACTCTGACTCTACACCCCTACTTAAATGTCCAAATATTAAAAATGGGGTGGCAAGGGTCAGAGGAAACTCGGACTAGGTGGCAGAGATGATATGAGGAAGCACATTGGTAGCAAAAAGCACATAGAGGTTGGGAAAATTAAGAACTCAAGCAGATTTCAGCTCTACAATATTGTAAGCCATCGACGGAAAACCTGCAAGCTCCCAACGCTGAGACATTGTTTGTGAGTTTTCTTGTTGAACACAATCTACCTTTATCAGCTGAATCCCATGCTAAACATTTGTTCCAACAAATATTCTCGGACTCGCAGATCGTTTCACGAATTTATGTCAAAATTCACGAATTGTTATCCCTATTTTCCCTAATTGCGAGCCTGGAGGGTTGGCAGCTATGTACCTGTGTGCGAGTGTGTGAATGCCATCTTTGAAGTATCGTTTATCATCGAATGGGCATATCCCTCTTTTGTTAATGAGCGTTGTAGATATTTTTGCTGTTGTGATTGGAAAGTTCTCATGGAGTAGTATTGGAGATGTCCGTGCAGTGCTTGTGTGTAAAGATAGCTGGTAGCGATGTGGGCAGTGACGGGTTTTTTGACACCTTTAGCTTCCTTGATGATGGTTCCATCGTCGAGTGTGATGCAGTACATTTTGGATCTAAGTCCAATGAATTCAGTGATGGGTACTTGAAATTTTCCTTGCACTTTTTTTGGCATCACAGTGGAAAGTGTGGTATTGTGGATAATCACTGAGATCGAACAGTTCTCAGTGTTGATATAGGTCTGTTTTAGGTGTCCTTCAGTGTGAGTTTCGTACACGAGTGATTCTGTAGCGGTCATGAGCAACGTTGCCTTGTCTCCGTATTTGTGTTTGATGAAGTCTTAATGAAACTCTAGCATGAGCATTTTGGAGAGATCGAGAACTTCTTCACTGACGGGTTTATCCAGTTTGAGATTTGTATTCTGGATTCGATCGCAACAAGATCTTCATCGAATATTTTCATGCTTGCAAAGGCATCATTCAGCCACGAGCTTGTCTCATCGTTGTAATAAACGATTTGATTTTCTTCGATGCCTAATGTTTTCCATATTTTCTTCTGAATACGCTATTGTTCATGAGTTTGATGAAGTCTTTGTCGAATGATGTGGTGACTCTGGCTTCTTGAGTCATATTGAACTCAATGTAGGGTTTCATCCATGGTGACTGACAATATTTGAGTGCGCGATGAACTTTATCAAGAATGAGATCATGTTGGAGAGCTTGTTTGGGCAGTCGATAACGCATTTTGTATTTGGTTTTGTTCGCAAGATTGAGTACCAGTTTTTTCACCATGGCATCTCCAAGTCCGAATTTGTTGCTCTGTTGCAGTTGCTTCCAAAAGAGTTGGTGACTAGAATTTGTTCAGCGCAGAATGGATAATCGTTATGAACATCGAGGAGATGTTGTGGATATCCAAGGTCGTCTTCAACAAAATAGCCCCAGTCGTTGTGGTGTCCCGCTTGTCTTTCTTCGAAGAACTGTTCTCTGGTGATCCACTGAAAATCTCCTTTGGGAAGCAGTTGTGACATTGCCTATGTAGAGATTGTCTGCAATGAAGTATAGGATGTACGTGGGCAGCTTAGCCGGATCGTAGTTTTTCATGTATTTGTTGGTGGCGATGTTGTGTATTTTTTTTTTGCTGATGACAGAGATAATGCCTTGTACCATCTGCTCAGTGAACATAAACATGTCTGGATCGGTAAAGAGTTCTAAGGTGACTCTAGATTGTTTGAGGAGGGCGTCCCAGGAGAGTCCTGGCGAGGAGAAATACCACAGTGGATTGAGTTGGTAATGGTCTATGCACGTGTGTCTGAAATTGTCAAGCATGTCAGTGAACAGGACCACATCTGTTTTGAGGTAGATGTCGTGATAATCTTCGAGTGTTTTGCAGTCAAATTCGTTCCATATCTTGTTCGCGTATTCGTATTCATCGTCAGTAACCCCTGACAGGTGCAGATGGGAATAAAGGCATCTAGGGATGTTGGTGAGGTTTCGTCGAATCTTGACCACTCAGCGATGTATTCGTAAGGATAAATTCCTTTCTGCTTGAGCAAATCCTCTTTTACGCCAAATCCCTTTTTGAGGTGTGTAAGCTTAGGACAGTTTCCATTGAGTTAATCCAGTGACGTCTACATGAAATGTGTGCTATTGATGAAACAGACATGATCATTCAAAAATGACATGTACTTTTCAGAATTATTGGGATGCATTTGATTTGGGTTCCAACGCCAGCGAGAAGTTGTTTTGACGTGAGGATAACTGAGTGCTGCG
Organism: Megalonaias nervosa; assembly: GCA_016617855.1. Taxonomy (NCBI): domain Eukaryota; kingdom Metazoa; phylum Mollusca; class Bivalvia; order Unionida; family Unionidae; genus Megalonaias; species Megalonaias nervosa. Next base: position 8,723 of record JAECUM010061966.1, on the reverse strand, counting down.
ACGATAAAATGTTCATCATACCCTCGTAGAGTATGCGCAATCACCTGTAGGAAATCTGGATCTTTCAAGCAAAGATTGCAATCAGCAAGAGCAGCTCCTCAATATTGACCAGTGAAGTGGCAATGACCTCTTACTTTTTTGTCATGCGGCTTAAAGTACTCTTCACAGATGTGGCATCACTGAGCTGCTTTGTGTTGTCACAGTTGTTGTGGCTTCAGTAGAATCATCGTTACTGGATTTTTTTTTTTTTTTTTTTTTTGAGGTCGTTGAAGAGTTTCCATTCAGCCACAAGTTGCTTAAAGAACGATGCAGTCCTTGCCTCGATGCTGACGATATGGTGAAGACAGACTTGCATCGGCGGAGCAGCATGTTTTATATCCGATCGCGCATGGGACATGTTTATATTCCTCTTGGGTGAAAGAATGGTCGGAATCAGGCGAGGGTCCTTCCACTTTTTTAAGGATAGTCTCCGAGTTGAAGTCGATATGGAAGGGTTGTGAGTATTTTTCACGGTGGCTTTCTAACTGCAGTGTTCCATTACATGGCATCTCAACGGTTTGTAGTTCTTGACAGTATCCAGAAGACAGGTCATGTTGTTTTTGCTGCGGATGAAAGCATTTAAGCAATGATAACAGAAATATCCATGATTCTAATGTTGCATGTACTGAGAACAGCATAACTGGCTGAAGTCTTTGATGTGCACAAAATGGTTTTGGTAATAACGAAAATTGATGCTGTATTGTGAGGCTGTTTTGGAGATAACCATGGGATCGACCACGAACTGTTTATCACCCACTTTCTTTTCATCGAGTCCAAAAACATTGAAGGAGAGTCCATTGTTGAGCGATTCCAGGATGTCTTTGACCGCCGCCGGAAAGATGATACCGCTGATGCGTATGGTGTGAAAAGTTTGACATTGATGCATGATTTGGTCATGATGATTTGCTTTAGAAGTGGTACATGCTTATATCCGTGCATCAGTGTAAACAGAATTGATTCCGGGAAAGATCCATGTCGATCCTGACTCTTGCTAATCTTTGATGCGACATTAGATAAATGATCATGCGATGTCGACGATGTGACTAAAATCATCACTGCGATATACAATCAACGATTTGGATTTCGGCCACGTGTCAATGCTCTTTTGATCCCTCGCTCGCACAAATTGAATGTTGATAGTTACTGCAAGTTTGATGGCTGTGTGTGTGAGTAGTTCTGCATCCACAGAAGGTTTTAGAATGCATTTTTTTAGTTCTTTATCTACTCCTTGCCGAAGGACATGGGGGTGATCGTAAATAAATCCTTTGTCGGCGCCTCCGTATGCTTTTTCAGTGTATCTGGGTGGTGGCAGTGCAGATGTTATGGACAACTCCGTTGCCACCCTTGTGATATTATCGTGTTGTTGAAGGGCCTGTGGATCGATTTTGGGTATTTTTGTCTTGATGTCAGCTCGTCGTGATCAACTCATGATCTCATGCTGAAATCAATTGAGTTTGGAATGTTTAGCAGTTTTTCCCATGAGCGCCTCATAATTGGCTCGCATTTGCTTCATGTATTGCTTCATTTTGATGATTTCTCTTCCTGGCAGCGTTTTGTACTTGCTCACGAGCTTATGACGAGCTTATGACGAAAAGTACTTCTTGGCATTCCTTTTAGGACTCCTGTGACTCGTTCGATCAACTCGTGCAGAGATGCATTTGACCTTGGATACTTTGTTGCTGATGTTGTTTTACAGAATCCTGCCTTTGCAGCGATCAAGCAATGCCCATGAGATGACGAACAATATCATGTCGTAGAATAATTGTTTTCTTAAATATATATATATATATATATATATAGTCAGTTGGCTGTTTCTTCAATTGGTTGTTATAAAATGCCTATGCATTGATCAAATAAGTGTGCGTGGTTACCCAAAGGCAGCACGGAAATGTGCAACAAGACATGCTTGGGAGAGTATTGTGCACAGCATAATGCCCTCATCAAGCTGGGAAGTCCAGGACTTAAGCCCTGCCTTGGTTGTCAGGAAGGCATTCGAGGTCAATTGCAGGTATGTCAGCATTGTGGTGGTCGAAACCTAAGAGCAATTAAATATTACTACATTGAGTACATTGAGTGGTGTTTAATGAGTTTCTGGCAAGAATTGCATGGCGCAGCTGTGCAAGGAAATGACGTGGAGAGTTCATATCTTGTTTAGTCGTTACGAAGCTAACACGAATGGAGATGTACGTAAGATCTGCACTAGAATAAGGCACGTGGTAAGATTCAGCACCACCGGATACTCCATTGTTCATTTGTTTGTTGGTTGGATCAGAGCCACTATGTACCATCATCGTTTTGTGTTTGAAGCTCATCATGGAGTTGTTCCCATTGGCTACTCCATCATTCATCTCAATGGAGATAAATCCGATAATAGATTAGACAATTTAGAGATAAGACCTGATGGGTAGCAACAAAATAATCTTTTGTGCAATTCTTTACTAACTAATAAAAAAGTGGGGTTTATGGTATCTACATATCAGTTGTTCTGTAAATTAACTTGAGGAGTTCTTCTCGATGTACGCAAGAGATGCAGTGCTTGAAAATAAGATCTTTATCTTAGACGATGCTGAGCTTGCCATTGTCGTAGAGTTCTTTTTGTTGTGCCACTGTGAGCATCACAAGATCGTTTCCTATCCCAACCACCTTGGTGAGTGCAAGAGTCATGCTGATGTCTACGTGGAGTTGGAAAGCATTCACGATGGCATCCGCAAGATCTTTCCGATTTTTCACGATCGTATAAGTGAGATATCGGGTGTAATCGGCAACCGGGTTAACTCCGCCAGCCATGTTTTTTCTATGTTAATGACTAAGATAATTTTAAGACTTTTTTTAATGAGTGTTTTCACTCGTACATCTCATGCAGTGCTGTCTGATCAGATCCTCGTCGTTAAAGACCTTCACGATGCTATTTCTGGATAAATCTGAATGCTACTTTCGCGTAGTAACACCTGCTTGCATACTACTCCCTGTGATTTCGTCAGTGTCAGTTCGAGCGTCACAGGAACTTTATTTCGAACCACTTCGTGATTGCTTCATGGAGTGCTTCTGGATTGTGCAAGATCACGTCAGTGATGAAGACCTCATCATCATGAAGACCAACAGCATAGCGGCTGTATTCAGACATTTTCTATATATCACTGAAGATGATAGTACGTGACATACTTTTTATCGTAGATTTTTTTCGAATCGGTTCAGAAACGTCAACCTGCACTGGTTGCCAAAAATGTTCACGATGAGATTGTCTATGTTTCTCATCTCACTGATAAGCAGTTGCATGTCAAACGGAGCCCCACAAAGATACAAGTATATTTTATTGAGCATTTTCTGATACGAATGCATGGTTTCTTTGGTGGTATTATTTTGGCCTCCAGTCTTGGATCAATGCTTTTTATCATCTTTTGTAAGACAAGTACAGACCCAGATAGAATCAACATAATTGGATTGGCCATAGCACCTTTGGATACCAATCCAGCCTCTGTCTCAGCTATTGGTGCTGTTGATATGACTCAGTATGCGCTTGTATCTATGGTACGCTTGCTTGTACACATAGACTTTCTGATGGTAATAGCGATAATACGATTATAGCTCATTATGCTCTTCTGCCAGCAGATTCTCGCCTATGTGATTGAAGTCGATGATGGGTTTCATCCTATGCTTCTGCGTAAACTAAACTTTGCAGCAGCAGTTGAAGCTGTGATAAACGCTCACTTAAAAACTTCACATATATGTTAATTTTATCCTTGCTGACCTCACTCACCATTTCTCCAACAACCCAAAGTGGAAATCTGTTCAAACCTTTTGTGATTTTCATTAGCTGATTTAATTTTGCAAGATCCGACAGCATATCAGGAGTCGCTGCCAGCTGAAGATGGTCCAGATATCGCTGTGCTTCTACTACATGTAACAACCAGAAATCATCAGCGGAATAAGGTATTTTTTGATGATATTTGTAAACTTAATAATAAGACAGGGTAATTTTTGCCACGTTGAGATTTTCTTTTTCAAAGTCTTTTATCGCTGGAAGCATAAAATCTCTGTCCCAGGAAACCCACTGACTCCAGTATTTTCTTTGATACTTTTCTCGAGTATTAATTTTATCAAGTAGTTCCTGAGATGCTATTGGAGCATTGACAAAGTTTCCTCGTGGAAGCACACTTCCTTTTCTAAAAACACTGCTCAGTTTTTGTTCAATTTCATCCGGCGTGAAATTTTCCAAATACGTATATGATGCTGCAGCGATATCTGGATAGATTTTTCAATGCATGTTATGCACGTTAGAAAGTACTTCCATGGCCTTGTTATGTTCAAAAATTGGTTGTGGAACCGATGGTTCAGTGACATCTACATCATCGAGCACCATCACTTTCATGATCACCTTGACATCCTCATACTCTAATCCAGCATGTGTCTGCAAAATCTCTTTCTCGATACTATTTTGTCCATGCAACCATGATTTTTTTTGTGTGCGTCATCGTCATCCCTTTGACCAGATCGTCTTCGTTTAATGTATCCAGTTTTCACTACGGTATCAACGATGCTCGGATGCAGTTCCCTGGATAATTGTGTGAGCAATTCCTTTGATGCTTTTTGCCATCCATGTCGACTCTATTGTTACACAATGTAAATACAGCAAATTACTTGCCTATGGCTTCTCTGAGCTTTTGTTCTCACATATGTCCAACTAAAATATAAAAAAAGTTTTATCATTGTGATTCCACTGTTCATGTGCATTTCTATTGATAACTTAGACAAATTTCTCACCTGACTGATATCAGAGTAAGTCCCTGTGGTGTGCTTGAGCACGTTATTGTCATTTCCAGCATACGATGTTTCCTTCCTATAAGTATTGAGAAGATGAAAAATGAGGAGGAAAAAGCCAGACTGGAGTAGATGAAGAAACAAGAGAAACTTATGGAATCAAAGTTAACGGAGATGCATGAAGATGAAGTGACCAGGGAAAAATTAAAAAAGCTGTATGAAGAAATTGTTATGATTGGTGGGTATGAAAAAGTAAAGAGTAATGAAGCTATGAAGAGATTTACTAATTACATTGATTATTCAGATCTAGATTCGTCAATGGATTGGTTAGTTAAATTCTATGATCAAAATGAAGATATCTTAAGATACTTAAACAGGAAAGGAGTGAATCCTGATTAGGCTTACTTTGTTGTTTTAGCAGTGTGAAGCATATAAAGTAAAGTAACGAATACTTCAGGGGTTAAACTACCAGGTGAAGTGGATGACTAAGTCACCTGAAAATTGTAAACTTTGCCTTCTTCTGCTAGGAAAGCGAAAGCGACTTCGCCCTGTGATTTTTTGAGGAACATTGAATGACCATCCTTTTTTTAGATGCTCCCTCGCCTTGGCCATGTTGGTTCCAGTGTTATATTATGTATAGCTTCAAGCCATCAGATAGTTGGTGTTTATTTCAATTATGCCGACAAACATACTCTTGCACATTCAGAGGCATGTGTTTTGATAGCTGATTGACCATTAACCATTTCCTGAGTAAGTTAGCAATTATTACTGCCTGATTTCTGCAAGTTATCCTTTGATGATAAAAACATACAAACATGTGTTTCAAAACTTGAACTTATGTAAAATAGCAATTTGAGTTTTAAGAATAGAATTAGTAACATGAATATTTTAACTGCCGCTTGTACATTATTTTCTTGATAAAAACCAGTTTGGAACCATAAGTGAACCTGTCATGGGAAAATAATGGCGGACATGACTGTTCTAGGAAGTACCATCTTATTAGATTGTCTTTTTTCATAAACCATTGGGCAAATATATTCACGAAAATATACAATTCGTAGAAAGCAGAGTCTAGATATTACGTTATTACAGATTTAGCTTTAAAATGCAATTATGTAGGTCATAAATATATGGGACAATGCTATGTTGTGGAATTTGAGAGATGCTGTAAAGTCAAGGTTGTATTCTGAGTTTACTCATTTTGTTAAAATACAAAGAAACAAAAACAACACCAAAGCAGATATTATTTAACCAATTCTTCATGTTACACCAAGTATGTAGAGATGATAATAAAATCTAAAATTTGTAATCCTATCAATGGGCTGTTGTAACAAAGCTATACAGTGAGTGGTTACATTACTGAGAAAACCCCTCTTTCTAAAATTAGATGCACTTTGCATGTTGGCTGTGTCGATTCGGTTAAAAAATGGGATTTAGTTCATTAATGTACTGATTTTAATTCTTCACTGTATTGTTCTTATTGTTGTTATAGGGTTTAATGCCATTTTAAAGCATTTTGATGACAATGACATTGCAACTGTTTTCAATGATTTTTTCACCAACATTACCACAAAGTTAAAAGAACCAGTGATTGAAAACAACTTTAATGAACTGAAAAAGTTCTGCAGCAGCAACATATCTAAGGAGGTATGTTTCTCTATCCCACCGGTATCAAAAAACTTTGTTAAAAAATGTCTCAGTGAACTTGATACTAAGAAAGCTACAGTACTTGATCAGATTGGTCCACGACTCATTAAATCTTTTGCCTCTGCTATTGTAGATAGCATAACATTCATAATCAATTTAAGTATTGCAACCTCATCTGTCCCCAAAATATGGAAAACTGCAAAAGTAACTCCTATTCACAAATCTGGTCCTAAGGATGATGCTGATAACTATCGGCCAATCTCAATACTACCAAACCTGTCAAAAGTGATTGAAAAACATGTCCATGACTCATTCATGTCATATTTAACCAAACACTTGTTGTTACATGCTAATCAATCAGGCTTTAGACAGAAACATTCATGTGAGACTGCCTTGATCTCCCTAACTGATAAATGGCTTCAAGCACTTGATCAAGATAGAAAAATAGGGTCTGTATTTGTAGATTTTAGGAAAGCTTTTGACATGGTGGATCATGAAATCCTTTTGAAGAAACTGAAAATCTACCAATGTGATGAAAGTACAGTTAGATGGTTTACGTCATACTTAAGTGAGAGATCACAACATGTCTATATAAATAATGTTCTGTCTGAACCAGGAACAATTAGATATGGAGTACCACAAGGCTCAATTCTAGGTCCATTACTATTTATTGTATGTATTAATGACCTACCACTTGTACTAAGGGACTCAGTATCATCTACAGATCTCTATGCAGATGACACAACATTGTCAGACATCGAAGACACAAAGCATGAACTCGAAATTTCTCTACAGAAATCCGTAAACAAACTGGACAACTGGTGCACATGCAATGGCATGGTGGTTAATACTGGTAAAACTAAAATATTACTTATCTCAACACGGAAAAAAAAGAACAAAACTTGATAGTGATGAACTATGTCTGACATGGAAGGATAAAAATTTGCAAACTGTCTGTCATGATAGTCTTCTTGCTGTTTTGGTAGACAATAACCTATCATGGACTGAACATATGAAATATATCAGTAAAAAAGTCAATTCAAGTTTATGGCTTCTCAATAGGATAAGACACTTTCTCCCTGAAAGGCACAGAAAACTAGTTTATAACAGTTACATACAACCCTATTTAGACTACAGTAATACAGTATGTAGTAAGTCAAATGATACAAACTTAGCAAAGCTGGCACATCTCCAAAAAAGAGCATTTGAGTTAATATCAATCCAGAAAGAAAGCAAAGAAACTTTAGCTGGTAAGTTAAAAATATTGCCTATTAAAGACCGAATCTGTTTGAGAAAAGTCAAATTAATGTACAGGCTATTCAATAATAGTGCTCCTGAATATTTACAATCACTATTCCAGTATAGGCTACCCGGCAATACTCCCCACCTGCGATCCATGTCTACCAAACATTATAAAATTCCCAAACCAAATAAGGAATTATTTAAAAAAAGTTTCCAATACTCTGGAACTTTGCTCTGGAATAGTATTCCAGTTGAGATTAGAAATGCCCACTTTCTTTCCTTTTTCCAAACCCAGTATATCCAGTGGCTTCAGAGATGCAGCTAAAATAAATACATTCCTTTGTCTGATGGCCTCAAGGTAGATTAGTTCTTAGCTGATTGTGCAACCCTCTTTAAATAAAGTCATAACCATAAGAAGCACACGATAGACTATACATGGTGGCCAGTATAAATGGTGGATGAAGAACCAGGGAAAACCCCGGAAAGAAACACCATTTTCAGTGTGTTGTCTATGAACAGTTACGGTAAAGTTTTATTGGCAACAAGGAAATTAGGACGAACATTATGATTGAAAGACGTGCATTTGCTCTCATGTACATGGTACAGGGTTGTTTCAAATAAGTTCAGAAATCTTTTCAAATGTCATTTTATAATGAACTTTAAGAAAGTAAAAATTTAAAAAAAATTGTTGATTAAGGGTAGTTGATTAAGCATTTGTACTAACTTGCAATTACAATACTGTAATCTAGTTACTCGGTTAAAATTCCTTACAATGTATAGCTTCTGTTGTTCTTTTTCTAAGTCAAATTGCCAAAATACAGTGAATATGAATAAGATAAGTTTTTTTTTTTTTTAAACATGCACCAAATGTGTTTATAATATAGATAGAACTCAGAAATGCAAATATGCATACTGGAAATAGATGTCATAATTCAAATAAGAGAATGAAAACAACACACACACACACACACACACACACACACACACACACACACACACACACATATTGCATTTCTCGCTTTGCTCCTACTTCTCCC
>JAECUM010061965.1:0-35402 GCA_016617855.1 Megalonaias nervosa | reverse complement strand
ATTAAAATAATTTAAAACAAACATTAAAATAATAGTGGCCGTAATTTACGCAGATTTCAGTTCACTAGAGTACACAGAAATTTGGTAATACTGATTATTCAACAGGGTTGAAATCAAAAGAATACAATGTACACAAATAAAAACTCTGATTATATTGATAGCGGAATTACATTTGTTCAGGCTTCTATTTCGAGTTTATAGTTATTAGTAGAAAAAAAAATTGCCCTATCCGTTTCCTAGATAATTGTCATTTGCTAGCGGTATGTCCAGAACAGATTCTAATGTTTTAGTACAAGTCTATAAAATGTTTCGTTTTATAATTTTATAATTATATTTCGTTTTATAATTAAACTGTATCCTGTTTCAATCAAAGATATTCAGCCGTCTCGAAGCAGTAGTTCTTGACTACTTTATTTCATAGAGCCTTACATTGACATTTGATCTTAATATATATATTTTCTTCACTTGCTCTGGTTTAAAAAGATAATGTTAGCACAGACAACACAAAAACAAGAAAAAGATAAACGCATCTTACATGACAGCCCTTTAAACACACTAATATTCTATTAAAGGAAAGTACATAATTTGGGGGTGTGAGGTGTGGGGGTAAACTCTGTTCAAAATAGAAAATTGATATGATTATCTTTCCTACAGAACTTATATGCCTCAAGAGTATATGTGCTACTTTCACTGTTTTGTGTATTAATTTATTTATTGACTAGGCTTTATTCAATAAAAATGCTATCAAGCGAGACCTTTACTTTTTTCTATATCGAGCTCAAGCATTTCTTGCTTAATAGTTTGACAGTGTTTACACTGACAAAGTCCCAAAAGGTTTTTAAAAAACTGAGTAAAAAAACTAATGAAATAAGCAAAACAAATTCATGGAATGTTAAAAAAAATTGAATCAGGTCATCTACATATTGAATATAAATATGTATATTAAATTTTTTCTTCTTCAAGCGGTTTGTGCTTAATATTTATAATAATGTTTTAATTTTGTAAAATAATGTCCGATTTCAAATGTGTAAAATATGATATGCTAATGACATGAAAATCTAATCAGGTCATCTACGCATTCATACAAAAATTATAGCAAAAAAATCATTTGTATACGTTAAATGGTTCTCGCGCACTGTTGCTAAAATTTTTCTCGAGAGAGAGACAGACAAATTTACGGAAGTACTGACGTACGTATGGGCCAAATCAAAATGCCCTTACTGATTGCCGTAGGCCAGTGAAGCTTGATTAACTTGTTTATATGAAATGACTGTATGAGGACCTTCGCTTATATTCACGTGCTTAAGGAAGTAAAAGTCGATGAATATAGCTATTATATAACTGTTGTGAAATAGATAAATAAGGAAGTGTGGCTTATCCTTTTCGTTTAAAACGTAAGTTGAATTCTATATATTCATCGGCTTCTAGTCTCTCTCTCTCTCTCTCTCTCTCTCTCTCTCTCTCACACACACACACACACACACACACACACACGCACACAAACGCACAATCCACAAAGATTGGGGCACGCACTCAGAGTTGCAGTTTTCCCTTTAGGCAGACAATGTAATATAACTGTATAAGGAGGTAAAATTCATTTAGTGGCATATTTTAAAGCATGAATTCATGGAATTGTTTCAAAATTATATTTATTTTGCATATGTAAAAATTCTAATTAAAACTTGTATAGTGTTTAAAGGCGTAAGGTCTTTAAAGGACAGCGTTTAAGTCTTTGTTTTGGGCATGGGCAGGTGGTGGGTCAACTCTGATAATGCCAAGGTACGGCAAAATCATAAATTCGTCACTGAACACACACACACACACACACACACACACACACACACACACACACACACGCACGCACGCACACACAAAGGTGCACAATATTTCTTTAATAAAGGTATTTGTTTGCTCTATTTTATTGGGGGTGGGGGTGGGCATTGTGTATTGTTCCTGTCGCCGTCATCTTCGTCGCCATCCTCTGTAAGTATTGAGCAGCTGCCTTAATATATTTTACCGTGCTATTATCTACCTCTAATACAAAAGAGTAGCATAAGCAACGGTTTTTCTTAGACTTAAAAATGTTCTTACGGATATCTTTGTGAAATACATATACGAAATAGCATAAGATTTTCTTGAGCTTAAAACTTATAAAAATCCTATACGTAAACTTGTGATGCTTCGTGAAACAAGGCCCAGGACGTCACATCTCGGCGTATTAAGGAAAAAACCCTGGTATCGAAAGTAATAATTTCGACGTCTATGTTAATACGTTCGTTATTACGTTAGATTGTGTGTAATCTGCCTTAAATATATGAATTTATCACATAGACGCTGTGTTATTTAGATGTTTATAGGTTGTTGGTGTTTTAAGGCACATGAATGCATGTAGGTTATTTAATGCCATGTAAGTTGGAGTAAAGTACCTAGGCAGAGAATATACCACAGTGGTAAATCAGGCTAAATCCGGTGGTAGGACTCGAACCCACATCTTTGTAAGACTCTAACCAGTGAGGCACTGTAGTTCTTATTTAAATGTATATACTAATATCACATTTTCCAATATTACATTCGTTTAATGATACCTATTGACAGTACTAACGATGGCATGAATAAAGGGAAGACATAATGACCAAGGCATCTTGATGCATTTGCAAGTCAGTTTTTATACAATTTTGACGGTTTTTCTTGAGTAAAATTGTTACTTTTGTAATGTGATACATATACGATAGTTACGTTTGAGATTATTTTAAATTGAAATTTATGAATACGTTGAATAGCTTCTTTAATAATTCACCATTTTTTTTAATTAATTTCAATTGAAATAACCTCTCGTGTACAATCTTCCATTGGCATACCGATTATTTTGCATGTCATTGTAGTCTTTATTGAAATCTTATTTTGTTACGAAAGAGAAGAATTCATTTTGCCCTATCAGTCATTTGCCAAGTTATTACTCACTTCATCCATACACAAGTTCCGTGACAAAGAGTGTTGAGTCGCCTCAAAGCGAGCACGCTGCTTCTTTTTCTGTTATCATCACCTTGTCAAATAGATTAAATAGTTTTGCGATGTTAAATAGTTTTCTCCCAAGCACTGTAACCACATGCCTCCACACATAGGGATAGAACGTCTGTGCTTGCTAAAAAATTTCGGACAGTCATATTCAGAGGGAGAGAGAAAAGAGAGAGGTATAAAATATTTTTAATGATTCACGGTATTGCAACCTGCAAAATAAACATGCTATAATGCATTGTTAACGATTTACTGACTTTATTGCCTACTAATCCTAGGTCCAGAGAGTCGTACAGATATTACTAATTAACTGGTGTTCATTGATCTATGTAGAAATTTAACGCCATATTTTATAATACTTGTTAAATTTCTCTAACTTTTCCAGTAACAAGTATGGCGCAAAATATAAAAAGCTTTAATTTTGATAGAAACGTTCGTAGAAAACCCACCAATCTCTCCACGATTGCAGGATCACACAAGGACAGAAACCCACTAACGTGTGGAGTACTAAAGTCCCCTAGGACAATATCCACAAAGGGTGAGGACAAAAGCCTCTTGATCTTAAATATTACAATATTATGCATTTTCATTGTTCATTTTTATAGAACTGTTTATGTATTTGATCAAGATTTTATTTATGTAGTAACTATATTTTCTATGATGTGCAATGGTCTCCTTTGAACGTTTTAGTAATTTTTATAGTGTGGAATCGAATGTGTATCTTGTGTAATGACACCGAAACAATTTAATAAAAGTATATTATATATTTTTTCTTATCGAACAAAATAATCAAAGTTTTTGAACCCATCCGTGTGAGACTCATTAGACTACAAATCATTACTAAACAGAATAATGCAATATGCATACTATATTTAAGCATATTCGTATAATCATTCTAATACCTAATTATACCCATAAAACACTACTAATTAATAGTTTAAATTGCATGTTATTGATACAAAAACATATAGTTCAACAAATGTAGGTGTATATTGATAAAATAATAAATGCATATTGCACAGTACTAGCTTGCTATTGGCTGGTGTTACTGGAACAAATGTACTCCCACATAATACCTTTTTACTTTCAAATTCAGCTGCAGTGGTTTTGGTTTATTATACCTTTGGTCACACAAAGACAATTACCCACTCAGCTTGACTAAGTGTAATTGTAATAATATGTATACCTATATTTTTTGTAACTCCTGGTACATGATTTTGTTTAATTTTCTTAATTTTTATTCATGGTTCTAAACTGTATAGAATAATTGTTGTTATAAACTGTGTACGTGATTTGAATCTGTTAAGAACGCAAATTGCGTGGGATCCATAAACAGATGTTTACGTACATGTCGACAATCAGTAATACTAATCTTAATGATAAAACTTGAAATGGCGCCTAAGGCGAAGTTTCTCAGTAACTGATGGGATAAAGAAGTTTCGAGAATAAGTCTGTGGTTTCCTATTGGCTGAGTGAGGTCACTTGAATATGCTTAGTTCGTCAAAAATGAATAATGTATGTTGTCACGTTGGGTCCATTAAAACTACAGTCGCAATATACGGCATATATAAGGCGAAAGTTAAGCAATCAGAGTGATTCCGATTTTTGGGGTCATTCATACTTTTTGTGTTCCTGTAGTAAGTCTGCAGACGTATTTTATGCTGCACTTAGATATTTTCGAGAGGAAAAACATTTGTTTGGACTGTTAAATGGTGATTGAAAGTGCTCATTATTTAGACAATAATGTTATTCTGGAATTGTTATAAACTATTAGAAGAAATTCTGGACAACGCCATCTTGATAACGTCATGGTTCTTGGAGGACCATTACTTTCCCGGTATTGAAAATTATAAGAGACTTTTCATTCGTTTAGAACTTTCATACACCTGTATGAGGACTAATTTGGATTCACTTCATCATACTGTAAGTTCCACTCATAATTTTGATTCTTCATTTTAATAATTAAATTGATAGTTTTGTTTTTACAAAACTTGTTAGTTTTGCTTCTTTTCTGTTACTTCAGTATGCCCATAGAGTCGTAACAGTAAATATTTAACTGTTTTAACATGCCTAACTATAGACTTAGATGATTAGAAATTTCAACCATGCACACAACATTATATTTTAACAGTTATTTTACTTAAATAAATGTATAAATATTTTCTTATTTTAATACAACACAGTGATAAAATTTATGTGATTCATAGCAAATAATACAAACAATGAAAACCATGATGCAATTATTTATTTCAAAAAATCTAAACGAGGAGGGGGTCTTCCGTCCTTCCCTTGAGTGGCTTTTGTCCTAGCTAGGTTTTGACCTAACCATTTCAGGGGGCGTCTGACTACAGGGGTTATGTCCTTACCACCCCCACCCCAAACCCCGCACGCACACATACAACATACGTAATGGTGTACGGTTTCTACCAGATAAAATTTTACATACAAATTGAATGGTGATTAGTGATGTGGTCGTATACATATATGTTGTAGTACGAAACAATATCACAACGATCCCGAAGCTGTTTCACCTAAATTGACCGATATATTCAACAAAAGCCTTTCTTGAAAGTCAATGCTCAACAAAGGCCCTTCTTAAATTTCACTGCTATGGTCATATAAATATATTAACAGTTGAACAAAGATTATTGATTTCAATCGTATCCAGGTCGTAAATTGTCAATCAGGTGTATGAAAAAAAATTCCTGGGAGATCTGCTTTTTGTAAGGATATTTGTACTGTTACGATAACTGATCCTATTTTTGATGTGTCGCGTGCGTTTGAATTATTTTCACACGCAAATGCAAAGACAATTCTGAATATACCACAGCCTCCTCGGAGATCGAAACAAAAGGTTAATTATTACTTGTGAAGGAAAATGAGCTCGTTGAAAGTATATATCTTGTAAACCTTTGCAATTTAAACAGCTCAAATTATAGTCTCATCTTAATGATGCAGACTAACTAACTAACTAACTAACTAACTAACTATATATATATATATATATATATATATATATATATATATATATATATATATATATATATTAGTTTTCACCCTTTGAAGGGTGAAGAATAATATATTTATTTGCTACTCAACTATTCAAAGGTTTATGCTTCTGTTCTCTGGGCAAATTTGAAATTGGTTTGCGCCACACGAATGACGCAGCAGTTGCTAGCACAGATGAATTGTTCTTTCTTTCATTCACTTGCAATTAAATCTGAATGCAAAGTTAATTGTGAACGTAAAAGACTTGACAGACACTAAACTTTCAAAGTTATATTGTCCCCAGGTTGCAGTCTTTGTAAACTTTACTTTAAAAAGACTATATTAGTATGAATGCTTAACACAGTTAATGATATTTTGGTTGGAACCGCACAACATTGTGTGTGTTTTGGCTATCACTAAAACCTATATAAATTTGGAAGGAAAGAAAGTGTAGCAATAGCTAAATAACATCAATGTTCTTTTAGACTGACTGGTATTTGGTGTGCTCATATTTTTGTCTTCTATTCATGAGACTTCCTTCACAACATAATTATGGATGCAAGCATTAATTCATGGTCTATAAATCAAGGTCATCTAATCATTAATGGAAGCATGCATATAGGTGTAAAAACCTCAAATTGAATGCATACATCAGTTTATGATTTGCTTGCACATATTGTCACAAATATTGAGAATGCTATGATGAATGACACATAATGCAGTAACTCCATGTTTCTCACTGGGACAAATGTTTTACTTCTATCGATTTATGTGTCTATTGAAGAAATATGGAAGCAACTTGCAAATTTGGATTGTCGTACATTATGTCACTACAGCAGGATTGGTGATGGCACAACTGTGTTCTCTTGTTTTTAACACTAAATATGATACAAAAGGGTCGGATATAGTTCATTGAATATTATAAATTATATATATATATATATATATATATATATATATATATATATATATATATATATAAAGGAAAGCTTCAGAAACCTCACTGTAAACAGCGTATTGCTCTTAAATTCAGATAGGATTATTATGCAATTTTTATGCAACCAAACAAGGCATTTGTATGTTCATTCCTACTGGATGCGATGCGTTAGGTCACATGAATAGGTATTTTTAAATATTAAAATTGAGTTGTACGATCTGTAAGGTGGGGTATAGTCCGCCATAGTCGTATTAGATACTTTAAAGGTGAATATAAGGCGAAAACTGAACAATCAGATTTCGTTCCTATCTTGTAGACATTCTTTTTTCTTGTGTTCCTGTTGTAACATCAAGAATACAGATGTGTTTTAAGGTGTACTTAGATGTTATATGAGAGGAAAAACATTTGTTTGGATTGTTCAGTGGAAACAGAAGGTGCTTATTGGAATATAATATTACTGTGGAACTATTGCAAATTATTCAAAGGTGTTCTGAACAACGCCATTTTGACAATGCCACAATTCTTGGCGGACTAGTACATCTCCGGTTCTGAAACTTTTCTTTGTTTTACTTTGATTCACTTCATAATCTTTAAGTTCCTCTCACATTTTCATTTACAACTTTTATAATTAAATTATTTGTTGTGTTTTACTAACCTTGCTGGTTTTGCTTCTTTCTGTTAGCTTATGCTATAGAGTCGTAACAGGGTGAAATTGGCTCAATATGGCTCACTTTATTGTACTGTCGTGCATTGTTTCACACAGTTGACACGCAAGCATCCATTCTGAAATAAAGCTACTGATAATCTATGCAGTGATATAAAAGCAGAGATAAAACAATATTAATGTTTTAAAAAGTGGGGTTGTACTGTACTGTATAGCCGTGGAATTCGCAACAAACGAACCATTTGCAAATGCGCGATACACAATATCTATTGAATAGGAAACAAAGACACAGTAAAGACAAGGATTGTTAAACAGTGGCACAACGTCATTGCATTCTAGTAGAACGTGTACAGATATATGTATATGTAACCTGCACCTCTTTGTATCATTAAAATGATTGAGATTCCGAATGCAATGCCGAAAAATATGGTTTAGCTAGTATAGAAGACTTTTTTTTTTTCTTCAACGAAGCATATTTCACTAATACAAATTCCTCTAGCCTCAATATATTTCCATTTACAGGTTAGAAGCTAATCATAACTGAGTGATGCATGTTCAAAATAAGTTCAATCATTATAAAATACTTAAACAAGAGTCACAATAAGGGACCGGCGCTGTAAGGGCCGAAAATTTAAGGACTCGATAGGTACATGTACTCTTTTACATTATTTTATATTTTGTATACGGAGAGAAAGAGCAAACAAATAACTGTGACACATAATCGTTTCACCTCTCAGTATTGATGCATTCGCTTTGGATGTCAGCACTGATCAGAAAATAATATGTGCAGAGTGGTTTCCAGTTGTGTTTGGGTTAGAAATAATGATACACGTTATTCCGAATTATAGCGTGCTATGAATATTTATCAATTATATGATTCATATGTACTGTATAATCATATGAATTATTAGTTAGTTAGTTAGTTAGTTAGTAGTAGTAGTAGTAGTAGTAGTAGTAGTAGTAGTACAAACAAGTGCTAAACTCTATTTTGTCTACTCGAATCTCTCTAATTTGATACTCAAATGTTTAATCTGACTCACTTTTCTCTACTCGATGCCCACTGTATTAAATTCTATAATTTCACTTTTCTATACTAGATTCTTTTTACCGTTTGAGAGTTTCGTTTTTACCTTTTGAGACTAGCTTCTTAAAGCTCAATAGTCTACGCGAGATTCATTTTGATCTCCTCAATACCCACTTGTAAACTCTATCCTGCTTGATCTCTAACGGAGACGGTCTTTTGTTGATTCGATACTCGCTACAAGAAATAACTGTCCTTCTAAAGGACTAGCACCCTTTTGTGCAAACAGTATTTCCAGGAATCTAACATAGTTTTTTTCTGTTTAACTGCTGAATGTTGCGAGAATCTTTTATATTCTTGAGCGGTAACAGAATTTGTACATTTCACGCTGTGCTGGCTATACTAGACGTCAGATTGGCAGCAGGATCAAATAGATATCTTTCGAAGTATTTTGGTAAAAATACCATCTCAGTTTGACCATCCATTCATTCATTCAGGCAGCCATATTGTATGTAAGATTAGCATCGTTGTTGGTATTAACCAAACTGATATCGTAAAAAGTCTTTTGTCAAAAAAACACCACCATTTTCAGTTAGGACCAACTAGACAGTATAAGAAGTCTTCAGGTGAAAACCCCATGATGGTATGATCATCGATCTTCGAGGAGCAGCGATAACACGAGTTCCAACATGGCGACCATTGTAATCACATTGGATGCCAGATTAGCGGCTTTTTAATTTACGATCATCTTGATATCACAAGAAATCTATTTCTGAAAACGCCATGTAATCTTGTTATCGATCTATGAGTAGCAAAAATAAGATTTTCAAGATGGCCTCAATGGAGGCCATATTGGAGGTAAGATTGGCACGATTTTCATTTCAAAAGAATTAGATAGGTATGATTTTTTGGGTGGAAACCTCGTGTGGGTATGATTTTCTGTTTACTAGTAGTGGTAACTAGGTTTCAAGATGGCTTCCACAGATGCCATATTGAATATCAGATCAGTACTATTTTTATTTGAGAGCAACCAGACATCATTAGATTTCTTTATATAATTAAATGACCAGATTCAGAAATTTTAATTTAATTAAGAAGAATTCACTTTTACTTTTCCTTAATTCTTAATGAAAACAATTCATATAGAATCTCACTTCGTCCAAATGGATATCATATTCAAACGTAATAATTTCATATTCCAATGGTCAGATAAACATTTTAAAAGTTTTTAAACTGATAGATTTGACTGGAAATTGAGATAATTGTTCACTTCATCCCATTTAGATGATCTTTATGACTGATCTTTTAATATGATTGTTATATAGTAGCAACATTTAAGAAGAGTCGTGTTGGTCAGACACTGGCTTCATTCCAGTATCCATTGTTTCAGACGAGACTCATGCGTTTTCCAGTATAGGGTCTTGATTGACTAAGGTATGTCCAAATATAAGTTTTGAAATGGTATTCAGAAGATCTAATGGGATGGCCTGCTGTTTGTTATCTATCCCTTTCTTTGCAGTCGTTTGTAATCGCTAATCTTCCTAAACCTTATGTTCATATGACTATCAACTACATGGAGGATTGCAATGAAACTTGACTTTACATTCATTCTAAAGTTTAGTGGGTCTTATATGTAAATGATGCTGGCCAGGCATCCAAAATAGCTGCAACAGCAGCCATCCCATCTTGAAAACTATAATGTACTGTACCTGAATGACTAATCATATTAACATGGGGTTAGAAATAAAAGACATGACCTATAGTTTGTCCTATATGAAACTGGTGATAATCTGATGTCTAATATGGCGCAACAGCAGTCATTTTAAATTTCATGTTATTCCTACTGATGCACGGGGGGTTGGGTTGTAGGTGGCCTAAGGCACTTGCCTTTACAGATGACTAATATCTCACCTTGGGGTCAGTGGTTTTTCCCAGGGTTTTCACTGGTTCTTTTTCCACCAAATATACTGGTCGCCATGCATAGCCATTTGTCTGCTAAACAATGGCGTTAAACCCACAAAACACATCCCTCAGCATAAAGTCCTATTGAAGTTGAGTTTTCACCAGAAGACGTTTGATGTCTAGTTCGTCCCAAGTGAAAATGGTACCAATTTGACATCTGATCTGGACACCACAGCACCCATCATGCAAATCGTATTGCTATTCAGTCTGAATTAAAAGTCTTATCAGCATTTGGTAAATTCACTCTCAGACTTATTATGGACTATAATTGGTTTTAAATTAAACTTTTGCCAATCTGACATCCAATATAGCTACCAAAGCAGCCTCCTTGACAAGATTATAACTGATCCTCCTAGATCGAACGTAATATCAACAATGGGTTTTCACTGGTGGACTTGCCATGTCTGCTTCAAACGGAATAAAAATTGCGCCCATCTGGCATTCACAATGTTTACCACAGCAGCCGTCTTAAAAATGACGTGACTAAAACTTTTTAAAGGGAAAGTTTTATCAACATTGGGTTTTCACCAGAAGACTAATTACGATATATGGTCGGTCAAGAATGAAAATGTCGCAAACTATTGGAATTCATAGCAAAATTAGGAGTGTAGTATTTCATTCACCATACTTGAAGATATTTTAACTCTTTCAATTTGTATTTTAGTGACATAAATTAATATTTTCAATTTTACAAAAGTTGTTTGGTTTGCTCTATCTTATTGCGTACTTTAAGACATTAGAGTCATACCAAAGAAATTGTGGTGGTCATTTAGGGATCTGAATTTCTTTACAACATGTTAGAGATTTAAATTGAATTTGAATATTTTAGAGATTTGAATTGATTTAATATTTCGGAGAGATTACAGTTGTTTTTGAAATTTAAATTTCACTTTGACTTTACAGTTCGTAATCTCTGGTATTTTAATTAAACATATTTGGAAAATCAATAGTGAAACAAACAAGCTTTGGCCATGGCATCTTAAGGAGAGAATTGTTTTTCTGATCCTACAAAAGAGGGGTTAGAGTCTTAAATGGGACGATTTGCTTGATGTTGCCAGACATTTTATGATCGTGCCCCTTTTTGTGACAAGTAAGTTATCAATATTTTTCTGTTTTTGAGTGGGTTGCATATGGCATGAAATGACCAAGAAAATACTGGGCTTTGTTAGCAAAAGGTGTACTTAATGGTTGTACTTGTGATATTTACATTTCACTGCCTGTACAAGAAAGTGATAAGTATGACGTGGTTAAGGAAGATATCTTGAAGGCTTATGAGTAGGTACCTTAGGCAAATCGTCAAAAGGTTTCGAAATTGTAAAAAATAAACTCGTCAGGCTGTTTTGAGTTTGCATGGAAAAAAGCACGAGAATTTGATAGGATACAATCAAAAACGTTGACAAGATTATGATAACCCCACACAACTTATATTGATTGAAGACTACAAAAACTGTATCAACTGTGACGTCAGAACCTACCATGTGAGAAAAGATTGAAACTATACAGAAGAAGGCACCTAGTATAGCTGATGGAAATAAATAAATCTTCCTCTCATCAGGTTTTTGTTAAAGAACCAATTCAGTCTCACGCTAGTATTCGAGCATTTTCATATCTCAAACTGGTACAACTATTAGAAATAAATTTCTGATAAGACGGATCAGAACTCATTATCTCTTCCTAAGTACACATATGGAAAGTAGAAAGGGCATGTTATTTCTGATTGCTGTGGGTTGAAATCAATGCACGTGTAACACGCAGAGACCGTCTAGAGAAGACTCTATCACTAGGAACTCCACTTACTACTCTTACAGTGGGGTGATACTGCCTTCCATGCATGCGTCAGTAATTTCAATTTAAGTGCAATAACCGATGGATACGCAGGTGTTCAGTTCTGACAGGGATTAATACTACAAAAGACTGTTCTGAAGGAGTAAATGGCGTTGGTCAAATGAAGTGGGATTGTACTTATCATCCGCATACAAAGGCCAGTCGAAATAAATGTATTAATTACCATCTAGCGGCCGATAGACCGAACTGAAAGTAGATTGGAAACTTAATTCCAAATTCTGCCTAGCACAGTCGGTCTCCGCCACCAGAATTGTCAGAAAGAAAGGCGGAGAACTACTTGCTGTTTATCCATTTCGTTTAGGGAATTAACACAGTCAGAATTTATCGAACCATGGTCTCGTAATATATTGAATTCGAAGGTAAAGTTGCAATTCATCACAATAATGCCAAGCGGGAGAGGTACTGGAAATCAGTAAATATATCGTTACACGGTATAATTTACGCAATTTAAAACTGCTTTATATTTCTGACATTACAATCTCTGTCTACATGTCAACTTAAAATATTGTTTCCATATAAAACCAACAATAACCTGGTAGATTTTATTTTTATTTTTTTTAGTAGTGTCATTATGGTGTTTTTGCCTTTTTGCCTTTAAATTCCTGATACACGTCACAGCTTCTATCCCTCATAGCTTGCACTCATTTTGGCAAGCAGGTCACATACTATGTGCAACTTGTGGAATATTAACATTAATAGTCCATGAATGTGAAGTGGCCCAAACAAGCAGCTATATTCACGCAGTGACGAAGAGCTGTGACCAATAAATCGTTTGTTTCTACTCGATTTTTCTTGTATGTATATCCGCAACCGCACGGTTTCTTATCTGTTCTCTAAGTTGTCGGTGATTTTCCATTTCCTGCAACACAGTTTCGAACTCGGTCATGCTTAGTATTTTATCCTCGATAGCCACCGAATACAGTTTACTAATTGTGTTGAGACTGCCCTGTGCCGCTGCAAGCAGTTCTGAATAGACACCTATTCGTGAATGTAATCGTATCGAAATTAATTTGTTAGCACTACCAGAAACAACTGTTGTTATCGATATAACCCCGAAAATAATTCCGATTGGTGCACCTATCATGGTTATCGCGGTTGAAATTTTAGTCACACCTAGACCAACAGTTGTTACCACTGAAAGACCAAAAATAGTATCTACAAGCAAACACGCGTTATTGTATTTCACGATCAATGCAGTTCTATAGGTGACTTAATCTCGCAGGTGCTGCTTCACTTCGATTACTTTTTCATGTCGGTAGCATGATGTTCTATCGCAGTTCTTTTATTAATAATACAATCGCGTAGAATAATTGCACGTCACGCAGACCCTGTCCAGACTCATCACGACTTGGTATAATACGTACGCGCACTTCCAACCAATTACCTTTTACCGGCAGAATTGTCATGCAATTGTAAAATATTTCTGCCTGAAGAATATTTAAATTTTCAGCAATTCTACATTCTGTGGATTTAACATTGAGGTCATTGGAAGATGTACTTGCTGAATATGTGCTTGATATTATAAACGATTTTACTCATCGTCGCCCAATAACAGCTACAACTACAACTGCTTTCTTGCTAAATAACAGTGATTTTTTTTTGTCTCAGTTGAGTCAATGTTGCTGTAAAAATAATCGTGGGTTAACTTATCTGGGCTTAATACAGCGGTGGATTCCACTTCGTCGTTGTATAAAAAATCCTTGACTGTTTTGTACCCGGTGATACCGCCAACGATTCAGCGTTTTCACGTGTAAATGCATAATACTAAGCTGGCCTCGAGTAGGTACTGGTAAATCAGGGTGGTTCCAACGGTCGCATTCTATTTGAATTTGACAAGGTTATATGTAAGTGTATGCGACGATCTGATAGCACTACTCCGTCATTGATATTCGTCGATAAGTGGAACACAATCAGTCAATGTTGGCATCCGATGTCAACTGGTCTAACATCCCGTCGGCAAATTCCCCAGCTTGTCGGCACAATCAGAATGCATCACGTATATAATAATAAATCTAATCTTAAACACGATCACCAAAAATAATTAAGTATCCGTCCGGATAAATGTTGAATCCTTAGAACTCAATTTTATTTCCGGCAACCAACAAAACCGATATTGTATATATGGATGATACATGAGTAGTTTCGTCTTTACTCATACGCGTTAAATATTTTAAATTTTATGGAAAATGTACATGTGTTTGAATTAAGATCCATTCCAAACAACAATTTATATTTACCTGAAGCAAATCAAAGTCTTATAAGAAGACGTTTCCTTTTTCAAGAGCCAAATCGTGGAATTACATTCTACCTTATGTAAGGGCAGCTGACTCATGCAATGGCTTTACAGAAGCAACCATTTTCACGATTTTGTATACTTCCGTATTATTCCTCTTTACAAAAGTATACTTTCATAAACTCATCTGTAATACCTTGCACGGGCTCATTACTATTCTTTATATGAATCCTGAATATATTCATTTGTAATGCGTTGTACATATTTTACAGTAGCAGAAGATCAATGGTCTAGTTTTTGAACGCTTTGTGATATAAAGACACCCACAACCTGTAAATATTTTGCGTCGTATACATATAAATGTAGGAGACCTCATTGAACATTGGCTTGTTAATCAAAAGAACTTCTGTAAATAAAGTCATTATTATTATTATTATCATTATTATTATTATTATTATTATTATTATTATTATTATTATTACATCTATTAACTTAGGAAGCTATCTATACTATTAACCATCCATCTACTCATGTGTTTCTTGTTTTCAGGAATAGTAACGATGGTTTCTGCTTCAAAAATGACTATAACATTTGATCTAACCCTTTCTGATTCTGGTGGAACTGTTCAAGCTTCGCAGAGTACCAATGACATACCTTTAACTTGTTACGTAATCATTTATTCTCTTTGTAAGATAACATTAAAGTACAGGAGCTATAACCTGTCAAATTTTAAGGAGAGTTTAAAATGAACATTGGTAGGATGCGACGACACGTATTTGGTGATTTGTTGGTCAAGCACAATAAGAATCACAGAAGATTTATACACTTCAAATGCTCTTTTATGTTATCACGAGCGTATGAATTTCTTTTCCTTTCGTTCATAGGGTAAGGTACTTGAGGATTGCTATTAAACTTTGTGGCAAAACAGTGAGTTCAAAGCACATCTAATTCTAATGCTGACACAGACAGCTTATCTGATGTGTCCATATAAGTTTTAGCTGACTTGGAATTCTCGTACTCTATTTTGTTATAGATTTTTGATAATTCATAATTATAAATGTTGAGCATTTGACTCTGTTCACCATCACCACAAATGTTTAACCTTGATTTATTTATCATGATCACAGATGTTCAGTATTTGATTCTGTGTATAATGTTCCAAGATGACACATGATATACATTTGATTTCTCTCAAATATTAGGAATTGTCTTTTCTTCATCTTAAACACATGTATTTATGTATTTCATTTAGAGTTGCGCAAGTCAAAGAAGTCATAATTCAATATAATTTTATTTTTTATAAATATTTCTTAAATAATATTCAAATATAATGTTACAAAACAATTACTATCCATTTTACATACATGCCATTAAGCTATGTATCATGCATTGATGTTGATTGTATTCTATCTGTCAGTTTTTAGCTTCCATCAGATAACATAAGTGTTTGATCATTACTGGACAAAACTTTGTGGATGGTTTTCACTTGATTAGGAAATAAACCTTTTGAATTTTAATTAACAGGATATAAAGTCAAGACCTAAAAAAATGAAAGATGGTTTACACAATGTCATTAGTTCTAGGTCACATACCATGATCATTTTTGTGAATTATTTAGTCATGCGGTAAGAATGAACCATATTATTTTATGTTTAAAAACATCAGATGTGAAGTTTGCTGTTTGTTCAGAGCAAAACAATACTTTCCTTAGAGTATTATTGGTTGTAGACCACATACTCAGACCAAACTGAGTGCATTGCTAGCACCCATTGTAAATATACAACCCCTATATTTTGGGGTCCAATAATCAAATATAGGTTATGATGACCCACAGAAAGATAGTTTTAGTTCAAGACTGTAATCCCTTAACAAACGTATGTGCATGGTCAGCAATACGATACGCTTAAGTGCTATCAGTGCTAAAATAAAATAGTTTTCAGACACAGGCCCAGGGTTAGTGACTAAAAAAGTTACAAGTCCTGAATACAATTAAGTAAGCCCCGACTCCAATTCCATGTGAGCAAGAGGGACCAAATTGTTGATATTCGTTGTCACAGAACAACCGCTCTGGTGGCCTAGTGATTAGAGCCTCGGATACGGGAGGTCGCGGGTTCGAACCACCTTGGCCGAGTCATACCCAAAATTTATAAAAACGGTACTAACAGATGCCTCGATAGGCGCTCAGCATTAAGAGGTTAGTGTTAGGACTGGTCGGCCTAGTGTCAGGGCTGGGTGGGACATAATGCTACATTCCATGATGACCGAGTGCTAGACATCACTATAAACTGCCACACTGCAGACGTCGTAGTGATATGACTGAAATATTGTTAAAGCTACGTTACAAATCCAAAACACACACACACACACACACACATACACACACACACACACACACACACACACACACTTGTCACACAACATTGTAAACAATATCTTACTGTATTGGCAATATTGATGATAATTAGCATCTGAAGCACTTCTTGCTTTGAACAATTTTTCATTATACTTTTGATGTTGCTCACAGATGTTGCTTAATATGTTTAACCAGTGTTGCATTAATTATATAAATGGTTCTACTAAATTAACGTTTCGGTCGGTCTTTCCTTTTAATCTCACCTCAGCGAAAGGACGGCTGATTTTTAGTCAGAAACTTTAAAGCTGTGATTAAAAATGTTGATCTCTTTATTACTCCTAAAACACTTCCAAAAAACCCAACGTTTGGTCTAAACTGTTCAGATTTCTATAACAAGGTCACAATTATCAGTGTTTTGTATGCATGTTAGTCTCGATGTGCATCACAGATGATTGTACTGATTGCAGTGACTGCTAGAATAGTTCAGGTCCCCAGTATACTAGTTCTGGCCTGATTCTGTAATATGAGGATTGAACATGTAAAAGCACCATTTCTTCCTTCTAAAATCTACACTTGTTAAATCTGTTAATTTTCAAAAGGGGTTGATTTCAACAATAAAACGATATATGCAGTAAACGGCCTTAAAAGGGTTATTGTTGTCCTTCCACCAGTAGAATCACGTGCGTGTTAAAGTCAAGCAGGTACAACTTATAGATAACCCAGACTTTTTGTTATGCATAGGACTCAAGCTTCGCTTTGTACACAAAGTTTACAGTTTTCGAAATAAGTATAACAAGTACATGATCTTCATATAGGTAAGGCATGTATGGGGATAAATACTAAACATTTACTAGTCTTCGAAAACCCTAATAATAAAATCTCCCACAATTTCGGCTAAATTGTATACCAAACGTTGATGATCGGTTGCACATTTGAGGTGAAAAGTCACATTTGTTGCCTGTGCTTAAAAGTTATGATATAAAATGAGTGAAATAAAGACAATTAGTTTTAATATAACTTGTAATCTACATTATTTTTTTTTCAACTAAATTCATTTATGCACCCGTATGATTTTTATAAAGTTCAAGGTAACCATAATCCATTGGTCAGTGCTGTTCTGTGTTAATTGTCTCCTAGTGTCCGTACATAATAAAACAAAAACATTGTTGAAGTTTTATGAAAAAATTATGCTTTTGCCTGAACTCAGTTTCATAGATTGGATAAGAAACATATCTATTATATTCTGTGTTGGGTTTTTAAATTTGAGGTTTGTATAAAATATAGCAACCACAAAATCAATCAAATTTGGTACCGCCAACATTCACTGTATTCATAATATACTGTTCTTCATACACTTGGTTTTGATTCAAGTCCTGAGTACCTGTCTCTATGTTTCAGGAAAAGTATTGTTTTATACCAGAATTGAAAGGTTGTTAGATCTACTGGTGTTACAAACAGAACAAATTATAGACTGGGATGGTTTGTCATCTATTATCTATCATCCAACTATTTGTTGGCACAATTTCATTATTGCTGCTCCAACTAAACTATTTAGAGGATTGCCATGAAACGTCGCACAGACATTCATTCTATGATTTCATTGGTCCAACATGAAACTGGTTCCACTCAGACATCCAATTTAGCCATCACAGTAGTAATATTGAAAATCTTCTTTCGCCACTTCTGAAGTAGTGAAGCAAATACAGACTATAAAAGTCATATCAACATGCGTTTTCACTCTTAAACTTTTTATGATGTCACGTTGGTTCTAAGTTGAAATGGTGCTGATCTGACACCCAATATGGCTGCCAAATTGACAATCTTATTAATCTTACTTCTCCTGAATGGAAAGTTATATTTACATGGGGATTTCACCAAAAGAATTCTTATGACGTTCGGTTGGACCTAAATCTGAGGTCCAAAATGGCCACCACAGCAGCCATCTTGAAAGTATTCTTACTCCTCTTGATTGGATGCTTGCCTTGATAGGCAGGTTTGACCAACAAACTTCTTTTGATATCTTGTTTGTCTGAAATGAACATGCTGCTTATCCGATGTTCAAAATGGCCATCTTGAAAATCTTAGTACTATACCACCTGAATGTAAAGTCGTATTTGTCATGGTGTTTTCACCAGAAGACTTGTATGATGTCTTATTGCTCTTAAATGAAAATGGTGCTGATCCGATGTCTAAGATAATTGCAACTATGGCTAGCTTGACAGTTTTGTGATCACTACTTCTCCTGAATGAAAGTATATATCAGCATGGAGTTTTCACGAAAATACTTCTCACAATAATATTGATACTAAATAAAAATAATGTTTTCTCACTTCCAATATATAGCGATTTTGAAAATCTTCTTTACGCTACTCCTTTTAAATGGACAGCCGTTTGACATAGCATTGTATTAAAAGAGATGTTATGGTGTCTAGTTGGTTCTAAATCAAAATGAACCCTCAATATTGTCTCAATGGTGGCTCTCTTGAAAATACCACACCTATTCCCAAGTGGATGGCTGTATCAAAATGGGTTTTCAGCATTAGACGTTTATGATACCAGGTTGGACCTAACTGAATATCACCTTTCAGTATAGCCCACCATCTGTTGGATGGATAATAATATGTAGGGGTCTTGTTTTCAAGTTTTTTTTTTTTTGTAATGGCTTACGTTTATCGTAACACTTTCCTTTCTGTTCTGTCCCTTTAACACCGTTTGTCACTAACAGAAATGTTTTATACCATATGTGTCCTATTAAGTTCAAGGTTACATATCAGTTTTTAATGTTCTTTGTTTTCCGAACAACTTTAGAGCTTGTGCTTTATAGTTTCAAAGTTGTTTGAAGTAGGGTGATGAACCATATTTTTTATTTGAATATCAGTGTCCGTCAGTATTACTAGTTTATTAAGGTCAACCTCTTAGTTTTTGTCCTCTAGCATTCTGCATGTTTACTCTAACGTTTTCTGAGAGATCCGTGAAACGTTTAGAGTTCATTACCTTCCAGTAACTCAAAGCTCTGTCACAAAAATAAGTCAGCTTATACCATTATATGCTTTTAATGATTTTGCCACTGTAGATAAACATATTTGTACAGTTTTCAGTCTTTATAAAATTCAGTTCCTTTTATTATCGAAATGCAGCTTTGATGACCCATCGTTTCCCCAATTTTAGCTACATAACAGCATGGAACAGAATGGCATACAAAACACGAATTTTGTCATTAGAAGTAAAGTAGTCAAAAGAGTCATTTATCATTTTTTGCTAGAACGTGTGATTCCAGTATCTCATAGTCACATTCTGTGTTAAATTTTAAGAAATTCAAAAACACATAAGGCTTAGTATAGGTCATTAACACTATGTATTGTTAACTATAAAACGTGCTAGTAAAACTTTTGTAACTAAGGAATAAATACAAATATGTTGCTATGAAAGCTGAGGAGCTCTCTGCTTGCTTGCCATGTTTTTACAATGTACATGTGTTCAAGAATCCAAATACTGTAAGTCCTCGGTAAAGGACGATTCTGATGCAATAATCTCCTTAGAATCTCTCATCCCACCTAAACAGGTTCAAACATCAAAGTTCACCTCGCTCTTTATTGATTGTAAGACATTCTCCCAAACACATTAATGATTTAAAACTCAAAGTTAAACACTGAGTTTTTTGCAAATTTTCTCATGAAAGTGGATAGGGGAAATATGGAAATAGAAATTTTATATTCTGGAATACATTTTGGTGCATTGTTTTGGCAAGCAAGATGTTATGTATATCTATATTTTTGTAACACCTGGTAAATGATTTGATCTGATTTTTATAATTTTTATTCATGACTGTAATTGGCACAGAATAAAATTAGTTAGTTTTGCCTAAGGTATCTGAATCAGTTAAGAGCATAATATTGCAGAGGATCTATAAATAGATATTTACGTATATCTTGACAATTATTAATAATAATCTGGATAGTAAGACCTAAATGGCGTCTTTGGTTTAATTTCACTTTGGCTGATTGAGTTTCGGAATTTCTAGAGGGATTCAGTAGCTTTCCATTGGTTGTTTAAATAGCATAATCAGGTTTTACTCACAGTGAGTAGTTTAGTCTGTCACGTCGGATCTATGGCGAAATACAGTCGTAATGGGCAGTGTAAATAAAGAGAAAACTGTGCAATCATTTCTACTCTGATTCTTGAGTCATTCACATTTCTTGTGTTCCTTTTGTTAAGTCTGCAGATGTGTTTTATATTATACTTAGATATTCTTCGAGAGGAAAAACAGTTGTTTGGACTGTTCAGTGGAAATAGAATGTTCTCATTATTTGGACTATAATATTATTCTGGAATTGTTATTAATTATTCGAAGTAATTCTGGACAACACCAACTTAACAGCGTCATGATTCTTGGAGGACCAGCACATTTCCGGTTTTGAAATTTATAAGGAACGTTTAATTCATTTAGATCTTTTATAGACCTTTATAAGGATTAGTTTAGATTCCCTTCATAATACTGCAAGTTCATCACAATTTTATTTTATAGCTCTGATAAATTAAATTGTTTGTTAAGTGTTACGAAACTTGGTCGTTATTTGTTTTTTACTTAGTTTGTGAAAATCGAATCGAAACAAATATTACTTACATGTTTAATGGGATATTTCAAGCTACATACATCTATGTTATGACAGCCAGGTAGTCCCAAGTAATATAGCAGAATCATCCCTTTACTTTCAAATCTGCTAGTTACCGAGGCTTTTTTCAGTGATGACTACTGTGCTCTGGGTGTCCCTGACAATGGCTACATTAAATATTTAGTTATGAGTCAGATTGAATAAAAGGTAAATATTAGGGCACATGACAAAACTAAACAAAATAGAATCAGTCAATTTATTAAATCCTAAGGGATACAATTTTTACTGACCAAATTTAAAATAGTCCCTGCCTTACATATGCATTTATCAGAGTAAAAGTTGACATATTTATTTGGTAAATTAAAATAAGTTCTAACATTAAAATATATATGAATTTCAATAGTTATACTTCTTTCCAGTGATACAATCTTTCTGGGGGTACGTTATCACATATCTAACTCATGTTATGGGAGAGTATCAAAATAGAAACAGCGTTTTAATTTTAAAATGCATGTTTTCTAAACATTTATTTATTATTCTGTTCACTGTGGGTTATAATTCAGTAATTGTTGAAATAGACAATATCACCCAGGCAAAGAACCTTTTGCTTGAAAAAGTGACCAATAACATATGAGGACGAATGAGATAGGACCGGTCTGTAGAGGCGAACGTCTTAGACCATTTGGCCACCCAGTGTCGGCCACTGACTGACTGAACTTGTTACCACAACAATGAAGTCACAATTGTGACTCGACTTTTAGTTCTATTGGACATAAAACATAAGAGGTGATGTGACGGTCTTTTCTCCATTTTCTTGTAGTTTATCGCTACTCCTCCTAACTTGATGGAAGGATTTCCACAAAACATAAATACATTATTCTCAAGGTCTTTGGTGATTGACCCTAAATGAAACATGTGCTTTCTGGACACTCAGTATAAGTGCCATGGCAATTATCTTGCAAATTGTAATAATTGGTCATAAAAAGATGAGGTTTTCACTTAAAGATTTCTTTATATTTTTTAAATTGAAAAAAAGGATTGGTCCTAAGTGAATCTGTCACCCCTAAGACATCTGTCAAAGCTGCCACTTCAGACATCTTGAAAATGTTATTACTAATCCTCCAATATATAGTTGGTCCTAAATGAAAATGATGCCAATGTGGCCTGCTAAAATTTGCAAAATAGCTACGCCAAAATCAATGCCCTTACCCATTTGTTTTCCAAGCTACTTACTTGATGCAATTTATATTGGTTCATATACAAAAGTGTGATGATAAAACCTTTATAAGAGTTGATTTGATATCCATCCTAAAATGTTTATTAGGCTACCTCTCCTGACAGAATGGAAATATCGGGAAGTTTTCAGCAAACCAGTATAGGCTAGCAAATTTATGCCCATTTTTGGATGAAAATTATGCTCGTCTCACCATCAGCATGGCACCTTAGTCAACATGGAAGCTTTTGATATCACTACACTCATCCTGCTTAAATGGTGGTATGGACGTGTGAATTTCATTAATCTTTAAGCTGTTCTGAATGAAGATGGTTCTAAATCTATCCATAGATAGAACTGTGAAAATTTTAGTAAACCTCTACCAGGTACCAGTCGATCTTAATGATCGGTTACCCTAGTACCGGATGAAAGGGAAAGTGTTTTAAATGTGTATAAACCCTGAACTGATATGTTGTAGGTTGACGCTGGCATAAACGGCATGCAGAAATGTATTTTTTCAGTGGTTGAAGTGTAAGTGTACAAATCCGAATGCATTTTGCAAGTCGGATCCGCCATCAGTGAAGCAGAGTTGCATTTTGCGAAAACAATAAGCTCATCTAGACCGAATAGATAGATAGGATAATTGACAACAAAACTGTGCAAAATATACTTGCATTATTGAGTGGAATATTCAAAAATAAAATAACAACTTGCATTATGTAACTTAGAAATACTCTCAAATCCACAATTCTTGACATTTTGAATCTATTTATAAGATAAATCCATGACACAAGGTCACATAAGGGTATAAAAATAGTTCAGAATGATCCAGTTTACAATATCCTGTAACATGTTAATTCCATGCTTATTCTTCTTCCATCTTTTTATTGAAGTGGTTACCATTCAATGTATTCATCAGATTATATATATATATATACACAGTTTGTATATAATCTGATGAATACATTGAATGATAACCACTTCAGTTACCATGTAACAAAATTAAGATAAACAACCAAAGCATGCATATGTAAAGAAGTTGATCATTCTTGCGATCAGTCCTCAATATAAATTCATTGATGGATCTCAACCACATACATCTTTTGTTGCTTTATTTTCATGCATCCTTACCCTCACTCTTATCCTCAAACAAGGCCGAGGTCATTTCCGAATCTTGGACAGGATTTAGGTAGATGTTTTTCTTTCCTATGGTCATGGTTCGCAACTTCAGAGAAGGACATATATGATACTTTTGATTGTAGTATGATAAAATAAATATTCTTCTAATGCTAAAATGTTATCATGGTATATTTGAGTAAACCTGTAGATGGAATGCCATAGGGATGATTTTAGTTATTATATTAATGACTATCTGCAACAAATTAACATACATTTAAGAACACCCTTTAGGACATTTTTGTTTCCATCTGCATTTCGGTGTATTGTTGACATTAGACACAATCCGATCTGACAGAATGTACTAAAATCTCGCAAAATGTTTTGTTAACTGTAACAATCAGATACGCTGAATGTATCACTGATATGATCATGCTGTACTTTTCACTGTTGAATCAGGATGCTAACACTACCCATAAATATCGAACCACCTCTACCTCTCTTGCAACCATCAGTCAAGATCCAGGTCATTTGATTACAAATTAAGAATGTTGTTATGAATACAACAAATTTGTTTTGCTTCAGAAAACTATTAGATGTAGAGGAACATTTGACCGAAGTTCATATTATTCAGGCGGTGAAAGCATTTCAAATTGCCTATACCTTGTAATGTAATCGTGTCCTCTCACAAAATGAGAGCTATTGTATAAGACTTATAACCTGCAAAGTTTGCATGAGAGTTTTAAATGAATATTTCAGGTATGAGACTACATGCAGTTGGTAATTTGTTGGTCAAGCACAATACACTTATCTCATAAGCTTTGTATACTTCAAACGCTAACCTTACAACATATTAATCATTGTTCCTTTATACGTCGTATGTAGGAATTGAAAAAGCAAGATAAAAATGGAGTCAATTCTGAAGCTGATACAACAGCTCAGATGATTAGCCCATATAAGCTTTAACTGTTTCGAGTCTCTGGCACATTGTGCCAGGTTTAGACATTATTACGTTATACACTGTTAATTAACTATTCATTATGAGCATTTGGTTCTGTTCATCATCACAAATGTTCATCCTTGATTTGTTAACGACACAGATTTACGATATCTTAATATGATCATCATGATAACAGAAGTTCAATATTTTATTGGCTCTGAAATAGGTAATTTTATGTTGTCGCACAGAAAAGACCTTGGGCATTTTGAGGGAATATTATATTTCTAAAAAATTTAACTGAGGTACTTAATATTTATATTTTTTAAGGTTAGAGATTTTGTGGTTCTTTAAAATTGCGTATTTAGCTTCTGTCTCCTCTATTCTAGTTCTTAATGTTTTACTTTTTAAGAAGGGCTTTACTTTACAAATACTTTGGTGTAATTCGTACTTTCACAGGTTTAGAGCTTTACCATTAAATGGAACCATAAACCGGGATTGAAAACAATGCTAGCAAACTAACATTTTGCTAGTTACAATTTGTAAATTGCTAGCTAGAAGGAGAACTAAAATATTCTTGCTATTGATATTTTGGAAGCATGTTTAATTTTTTCTTTCAAAATATGACAACTGTCAAAATGCTGTTTTTACTGAAGTAAAAGGAAATTTGCGCCCAGCATATAGCCATGAAAATATGATGTTCTGGGATTACAAAGTGTTATCGTGCTATGTACCACACCTTGTTATATCCAACCAAATCTATTCAAGGAAGAAAATGTTGAATGTGTATCCTGTTAGGTATATAGTAAAGAGTTGGGGGAGGGAGTATCTGGTGCAAAACTATAGAATTTGTTGAGCATTTGCCAACTTCATGGAATGCTAAACAGGATATTTTGATATAAATGCTGATAGACTATTAGTGTACACTAAAGTTAAATCAGAGGAAGATTCAGAATGGATAATTCCGTAATGCAGCTCTTTTGAAGTTAACCAGTTCTTCAATAAATGTGAATGTGATATGTTCCATTGCTGCAACTTAAATGGTCCTGCTCCAATCAATGATCCTCAGCAGCACAAGTGTTAGTTTATCGCACATCATGTTTTCGTTAGAATTTATCTTATGGCAGGATACCCCTTGTGAAATGGAGTTCTTGATCCGAACATTAAATGTTCTTGAAATTTATTTATGTTCATGAAATACAGCTAATGAGGATCATGTAAAGACCAAATTAGGTACAGTACAGCTAAGGAGATTTTCCACACACCCACACTTTGGGAGAGAGTGGAGAGGATTAAGAAAAAAATCTTCCACAATCTCTCCATGATCTTTGACAGTTCCCATGGTAGCGAATAGCTCTGCATACAGTGCTGTCTCTTGGAGTCATATCGGATGAGTGTCCATGGTTTCAAAATATGGGCATGGTTTACTGTTTAGGACCCCAGCGAGCATGCTCCGAGAAGGTTCAGAGAGGGAGAGAAACTCGATTATCAGCATTGTTATTATCAATCAGCATTGCTATCTCTTTCAGGATCAATCTGCTTCCGTTATTATCCTGATAAGAGGTCATTATTTAGTTGATTAGAAACATTTCTGAATTTTAATATCTCTTAGATACAGTATGATAAGTAATGCTGGGTAAAATTGTAGATAATATTAACATAATGACAGTACCTCGGAAATTATATTAATATAACATTTTGTGGAATGAATCTAATGACTTTTATTTGAATTCATGTCCTCACGTCTGTTGCAGTTTTCTTAATAAACATTTTTAATGATCATATTAAGGTCATTGATATTGTACTCTGCAGTGAAATACTTCCAGCAAATTAAAAACAAAATTGCATTCGAACCAGACTGACGTGAAAAAGTACCACATAAGTTCCGACGGTTATCTCGTTCACTAGTTATCATTAACATGATATACGATTTCTTTCTCATAGGGTAGCTGAAACTTGAGAATCCCAAGTTGCTGCATGAGCGTTAACAAATTACCATTATGCTAAATAAGTATTATTAAGAATTCTTATCTTTACTTTAAGTTAAACTGTACTAAACGTATCAATTATCATAGTAACCTTTATCCTGTATTTTTATTTAAGTCACAAACGGTCGCAACGTTGACATGTAGTGTACAAGCTTTGAAAATAAATGCTAAAACTAATAACCCAGCACAACAGAAGCCGTCAATGTGGCTTGTTTTCTTTACAATTGACATATTAAGTTCGTGCTTGAACTGTCAAACTTAAAAGCACAACAGCAGTTCTTCTGCAGGTTTGTTTCGGTTTTTTGCCCCCATGTTGACAATAGGCAATGTACATGGGAATAAGTGAATTATACTGTATATGTATATCCACGGGTTGTTCCATTATGCGATTCTCATAAACGAAATGAATGAGTGTTAGAAAGGAAAATTTGTGAAATAATCAAAGTTTTGCATTTATCTGATTATTCTCCTCCATTCCTTGCATCGTTCAGATTAGTTGTTTAAATGGACAATGGTTTAGCTCAAACTTCTTACAAAGATGTAATTTGATCTTTTGTTAGTTACAATGAGACCTACAACACTCGATCATTCGGCTCCCTTTATGTAGAACTATATTGTATCAAAATTAGTTCCTGTCTCTTACAAATTACCAACAGAAGTTTAATTAACTCATTAAACTAAGATAATATATGCCCATTAGCTATATGCAAATACAATACGTGTGCGTCAGAATAATTAATAAAAACAGATCATTACTACATTTAGGTCATTGACATATGATTCCATATGATTAACTACTTTTATAGGATGATAAAAGATTTGTTTTTATATTTTTCCATTAAGTCAGCAAAGAATAATATACATCTGGAGACAATAAAGTGATTTGTTGTTGATGTTGTTGTTGTTGTTGTGGGGCTTAACACCATTTTTCAGCACACTACAGGCTATACATGGCGGCCAGTATTAATGGTGGAGGAAGAAACCGGGAAATCCCCGGAAAGAACCACCGACCCACGAGAAGCTACTGGCAAGCTTTCTCACATATCCACATTCGCCGAATCCTAGACTCAAACCCACGCAGACAGAGGTGAGATGGCAGTGATCCGTAACCACTAGGTCACTCGGGGCCCCACAATAAAGTGATGCTGAATTCTCTACATTTATTGTGAATTAAAGTCCCTGAACATCTGAGATTTGACAATTTTCCACTTTTTTAACCATTTCTGAAATAAGTATTAATTATGAGCAATTATCAAACTTCAGTAGTTAATGGAATTACCATTAGTGGCGATATTAAGTACAATGTACTAAGAGTGATGGCTTCATACGATAAAGCACATTTCTCTCATGCTGAAATTGACATCTTTTGATGCTAACCCTTGTCAAGATTAAACAACATTGTTGACATTGACCACTGCCCTGATTTCTGTAAACATCCTTTTTAGTCAGTCTTTATTAGGGAGAAACCATTTTTTTTCTAAAGATGGTGGGGAGCACATCTTGAAAAGAATTGACTTGTACTGATTGTTGTATGAAAAAGACATATTTCCATTATTACTTTTCCTGACACAGATTTATCTTGTGATGAAGAGTATAAATGTCGTGGTCAGAAATAACATTCTAGCCTATAAATTGAATGGTCAAATGATAAGCATATCATGCAGCAAAATACAGAACAATCATGTTAAACTAGCAACTAATGAAGGTGAAATCTGTTTGTGGAGTTACACAAGAAAATGGTTTTATAAGGCTGTCAGATTTGCACAAATTACTATGAGATCCACTTTTCAGGAAGGCAAGATAACTATAAAATATTCGTTATAAAAACTCAGAATGCTATACAGATAGTCTGAGATACAGCAGAGATGTTTATTTTTCATACGAGGACCACTTATATTCATGATAAATTCATTTTTTTTTTTACTTTGTATGTTAAAGTACACATACAGTTAAATGCATTAATGATGGACCTATACCTGCTCTAATTTCCAGTGTGAAAAAAGATGGAAATTAGTCGCAGCATCTTCTCAGTTTCTCCCTTACACAAATGTTGGCAGTGAAAGTACATATAAATGTAGAAATTTGCGTTAATGGTTGACCAACACCTGCTATATTTTCCGGTGTTTTCTTTATGCTTTCTTAGGGAGAATACAATAAACAGAGGTCAGAAAAGGCACATTTCCAGAACAGCATGAGTTTTGACAATTATGATTTGATGCTAAACACGCATCCTAATGATTTTAACATGCAAATGCCAATTATCTGTAGCCCAATATAGTTGGTGGGGGACATAGAATGCCTACAAACGACCACTGTGCCTCCTCCGGCATGCTGATGTCAACTCCACATGCAGGGGCTCTACGACATTACTGATTGACAAATGATCATCTTACGAATGAAGACCATCTATGGAAAGCTTGAGACGTCATGTGTGATTAAATCAGTTACCATTTCAAGAATCAACCTTCCTTATTTCGATCATACATTGGGACAGTAAAAAATAATTTGAAAAACCTTGTACGTTTTGTACATTTAGAAATGTTTGATCCACTTCTTTTGCAATACATCTACAAAACTTTGAACAAATTCAATTCTGTCTACACGTGAGTTTAAGGTTAAAGGGACTAGATTGTTATTTCCCAACGGGATATTTTTTATTGTGTCATTCATCACAAGATATATTTATTTCAAGTATTGAAAAGGAACTGATAGTGTCCTTTTAGCTTCAAATCAGTTTCCAAGCTTGTACTCCCTACCCCATAGAAGAGTGATGGCCTCTCACGAATAAAGACTTGACTTCAGCATTCTGCAGAATTAAAGCAGTAAATATTGTCAACACTGTCATAAAATATTCGCATTTATAAGATAATGTCGATTTCAGGTTGGGAAAGGTGCGTTTCTATCACATCTGATTTGGTGAGTTGTACTTAACAGCTACAATTATGGTCCTTTCATTAACAACATAAATGTGTCCTAATTAATCTGACAGCAATGTATTGCTAAAATGAATAACAATGTGTACAGTTGTAAAATCTGAGATGTTCCGATATTTTAATTTCCAACAAATTTAAGGTATCTTGTTTTCCACATTCATCCCTGTTATATTATGCTTTTCTAAGGGAAAATATTAAAACAAAACTTTTCTCATCATAGAAAAAATAAACAATCAACATATTGAAAAGTGGTGTCAACAATCTAATCGTAAGACAGATCTAATTGTTATAATTATGTCGATGCAGATATTAAAGTATGCAGTCGTCCGGTTGTGACTTGGAGCATTTGGCTATTAAGACAAAAAGGCATGCAGCCTAAATTCTAGAACAATATTTGACATTTTTATGTGTGCATGGTACACTGCTTTGAGGGTAGTTACTGTATTTGAGTGGATGATGTGTGTGACTCGCTCTCTCATTTGCATTTGACGCAAGAGAAATTACTAATCCAGTTCGACATTTATGTGGTGACCACACTCTTTTTTATCAGCTGCTTCAAAGTACATGTATAAATGACATCCATAAAAATTGTTTCTACACATATTTATTCATTATTGTTTTGTATTATTTATGACAGGTATTCAAAGACTAACCAAAAATAAAAATATTTGCTTTATGGTTAGAAAAAATGATAAAGATAATGGTATTACTGATATTGATAGGTATTTTATTTGCGTAAAGTCTTTACATTATTTTAGAGAAATGTACATTTATCATCCATCCTTATTTTATCCACAGAGAGAGACAGACAGACAGACAGACAGACAGAGAGACAGAGAGAGAGATAGCAATAAAAGGCAACGGAATGTTTGTATAGAGAGAATTATACAATCACATGTATCCATCAATGAAAGAGAGATGAGTAAACAATCACATATTTTCCACTTAATCTATATTAGCTGCAAAATAGTATACCGCATACAGAAACCCGCCATATGCTATTCAAAGATGGCATGGTTTTGTTTTGACTCAATGGCCAAATACCCCAACAACGACAAACAGGAAGCTGCACTGAAATCATTTTAAGATTTAGATCTATGTTACGACTACGGTATTGACATATCAGTTTCATATGACTGATTATTTTTCCTATGATGATACAACTTTGTTTTTACATTTTTCCCTTTCTGGAATGAACAAATAATAGGATACATGTAGAGACGTATATGCAATATGCCTTACATGTGTTGAACATCTAAGACTCGACATGTTATTATTCATTTCAATAATAAGTTGAGGTCACATTAATTAGGAAAAATTACCAAACTTCCTCTTCCTCTGTTAATGACGGGACTATAATTAGAGCTGTTCAGAGCAAGACACCAGGATACGCCGAGATATGGTGGATGGACTTTTTCTTACTCCTCTCCACTCTTTCTCCACCCCATTGCACCGAACAAATCACACGAACCATACTGTACAAGAACTTGTAAAACTCGTGTGTCAAAGATGCTTATTACTTTTGCAGAAATAATTATAAATCCAGTCTAGCTACTGTAATGTGGAAATCAAAGCTAATAACCCGTATGCATGTTTAGTCATTTCATTTGCCTCAAATTAATCCACCTCAATGGGAAAATGAAAGGTGATGTTATCGTATAATGATATTCACTACTTATTGTTATTTTCATATGACATCCATCGATTAAATATGATAATACAGTAACAATATCAAATCCTTTTATGTTGCTATTTGTGTACTTATGATCGACATGTCACCCTACGGCCCTACAATAGCACGTCGCACTAAACACTCTTGGTACGATACCTACAACAGGTAGCAATTATAACTTTTCTCTTTATTTTCATTTCTAAGAGCGGTATATATATATATATATATATATATATATATATATATATATATATATATATATATGGAGAGTATATATATGGCTAGATAGACTAGTGGTTAGAGCATCCGCCTCGGATGCGGGAGGGCACTGGTTCGAATCCCAGACCAAATCATGCGAAAGATTTATAAACATGATGCTAAAAGCTGCCTCGCTTGGCGTTCAGCGTTAAGAGATTAGTGTTAGGACTGGTCGGCCTCGTGTCAGGATAATGTGACTGGGTGGGACATCATGCTACATGTCTTTAGCATTATGCCCCAGTGATAAACATCACTCTGAACTACCACACTACAGACATCATAGCGATATGACTGAAATTTTTTTAAAGCTACGTTACAAATCCAAACCACACACACAAAAACACACACTACTTAGATTATTATTCAAAATTTCATAAAATAGTACAAAACCGGATGATATGTATATAAAGTAAAAGGCAGTAATAGTACCTGATGAATAATGTATGTGTTGAATCTGCTAACTATATTGCAAAATTGTAAAGTTATTTGAACTGGAAACAGTTGGGTCAGAAAAATAATATCTTGTCAGTGTTTATACCAAAATCCGAGTCATGCTGATACAATATTTGTCTCGCCATGAGGCAGTACAAATAATGTAACCCCTTGACTGATATCCTTGTCTAAGTGCAAACCCCAACATTGATTCTCTTAGTCTCTCAAGTTCCGTCTCAATAAAAATGAAAAATAACATAAGTATGTAATAACATTTCATTCGATGTACCGGTGATGACTATTGATTTTACGTTATCAAGGTGATTTAGTTTGCAGCTCTGCTCAGTATATAGAGATTAAATGGTATGAATCCCTTATCATTAACTTTAGCAAGCTCATGACTCGGTTTGTTGAACTGCTTGATTACAAGTTATGGAGAATGTCAGCTGTTTTTATTACTGCCGACTACATGTTTAAATGGTTGATTCAAAACTGAATATGAATCATTTTGATTTTGTCAAATGTTGGTGTAATTGTGAAAATTAAAATAAATTAAATGTGAACCAATTTTGAAATCAGAATAATGTAATCAGGACTCTATTAGAATATACTTACAATATATAGTTCTTGCTGTGCTACTTTGAAGTCTTACGGTCAACATTCATGGTACATTGACTAAAACAGGCACATAAACCTTAAAAAGTAAAAATAGGAAGTTCCCCACCATAACCTGGCATTGGAATAGTATGAATGGTACACGTCTACACCTAATGACTTCATTAGATAAATATCCACTTCCAGTAAATCCATTATTACTATGTGTAATGCATAGTGCACAAGGAGACATCAATTATTCCAAGCATGCATGTGTGATATGGCTGAAATAGTGTACTATACAATGTCACAGCTTATTCAAACTTAATTTCATTCTCTATTACATAGGAAGTTCTTGGGGATGAAAATAATAATTCAAAAGTATTCATCTCCCTATTGTACCAGTATTTTCTCCTCTCTTGCTCTTGTTACGAGTTACATTTACTTTTTATTTTGCACTTCAGGTACCCTAGTACTCGTGTTACAAAAAGATCCTCAGACTCAACAAGCAATAAACTCGATGAGCACTTTGTGTCTGATGAAAATTGCTCATTTGCAAGTTCAGATATTCAAATGAAGATTGAGATCAAGGTAAGAGATTCATATAGCAATGTACCACCTGAAATTATGTTTTTTCATACGTCAGAATTCCAAATCAGTTAAGGTAACTTTTATTCATCAATTATAAGTGACATATTGGTGAAGGATTAGGATTTTATATGCACATTTTAGGTATTTTACCTATAAGTAAAGCATTATTCACCTGTAAGTGAAATGTGATTTGTTCCCTTACTACACTTATAGTTCACTTATAAGTGACATATAAGCAAATAATTTTCATTTTATAGGCAATTAGGCATTTAACTTATGAATGAAGTTTAAGCAAACTGAAAGTAATTTCCCTATTGCACTGATGATCGACAAACAATTGAAATAGTGTTAAATTTAATGAACATGGGTATTAAAAATGTGCCCCCCCCCCCTCAAACACCCACCCTCCGGTTTTATGGGAAGATGGGTTCTCGTAAATAC
The DNA here is from genome assembly GCA_016617855.1 of Megalonaias nervosa. Taxonomy (NCBI): domain Eukaryota; kingdom Metazoa; phylum Mollusca; class Bivalvia; order Unionida; family Unionidae; genus Megalonaias; species Megalonaias nervosa. Next base: position 1,596 of record JAECUM010061965.1, on the reverse strand, counting down.
AAGTCATCAGTTTGGTAGAATGTATACATGTAAATGCCTATCTATACGTTCTGACCTCCTTGCATGCTTCAATTTAAATTACTACGGTTCCAACACAATGACCTATGGCTACGAGTCACCACCTGTGCAACACATTAAACAATATCAATATTTTAGCAATGAAACAACAAGTGACGCCCATTCCGATAACTCAATTCCCAAAGTACATGTACCAAATTCAATGAATACAATTCTTCTTCAAATATATCACAGTCAGAATCAATCATCATCAACTATGCCCTTACAACTGAATTTAAAAGCAGGTTTCAACTTGCTGATGGCAGTGCACTTAATTAATACTGAATAATATTATCATTAGTTAAATTACAGCAAATAATTTGTTGATGGATTCTGAAAAATCCATTATGCCAAGGGCCTTCAAATTTGGAAGTTTGATTTTAATGGTTTTCTAATATAATCTTAGACATTAAAAAATATATTATGAAATTGTCTTTTCTATTTGATTCTTATATGTTTCTTAGTGAAGCCGATTAATCTAGTCTGAAGCTGTGCAGCTTTGAACAAAATTGGCCATCTTGGAAATCTTGTTATTTCTGTTCCACATTAATGGATGGTCTTATAAATTTTGGGTTTCCACATCTTCTTGGTCCTAAAGTAAATGACATTCACCTGATGTCCAGTACGCTCAACATTAGAGCCATTTTTAAAAATCTTGTTAATGTTACTTCTCCATTTGGTAATATCAATATTGGATTTAAACTAAAAGACTTCTTATGATGCCTAACTGGCCATAAATAAAAATGGTTTCAATATGGCAAGATTCTTAAACATCTTATGACAACTCTACTTGAACATAATATCATATTGATGTGGAGTTTTTACTACAAAACGTGCTATGATGTCCATTTGGTCTTTATTGAAAAAGGAGCATGATTTGAAAGCCAGTATGGACCCTATGATAACCATCTTGAAAGACTTGTTATCGATTCTCCTCCTGAAGGGAAAGTCATGTCTTGAAAATATACATTCTCTACACCTCTTCCACTGGATGGCTTTATCACATGGTTGTTCTTTTTTATAATAGACTTATTATGCGACCTAGTTGGTCCTAAATGAAAATGGTGCCAGTTGTATATCCAATACGGCAGCCATGATGACTGTCTTAAAAATCTTGTTGTAGCTCTTTCCCTTAAACAGGTGATCATTACACATAGAGGGTTTTCTCCAAGTCCTAAATTAAACTTCTGCCAGTCAAATATCCATTTGGTTGCCCTGCTAATGTTAAAATGTAGTTGTCACTGCTTCCTTTGAGTGGATGATCATTATGACTTGTGTTTCAGCAAAACACATCTGCTCATGTCTGCTTTGTCCTTAATGAACATAGTGCCAAGCTGACGTCTAGTATGAGTGCCACGGTAGCTAATTTAAAAATCTTGTTATTCCCTGAAGAATATCACAGATAATTTCTACACCGAACAGTGAGAAGGAAGTCATGCTCTTATACTGAGTTCTTGGTAACTCATTTTTGCCCAGTATAGCATCAGTCCCATTGAGGAACTCTTGGTTACTTATGGTATCCAATTTTTCACGTGTTTT
>JAECUM010061963.1:0-16412 GCA_016617855.1 Megalonaias nervosa | reverse complement strand
TTTTCTAATCAGGGTGACAAACGACAATTACTTGTCGTCGAACATGAAAAAGATCCTGAGATCTCCTGCTTGTTTCAAAGGGCCATTAGTGAAGCTGAAGCTAATGAAGTACCTGTCTGTTAGTTCCTTAAAATGGAATTCTTATGAGAAACTGGAGACCTCACGAGGTACCTGCTAGTGACGAATGGTCAGTGAACTATCAGATTGTGGTTCCAAAATCTTACAGACAGGCAATACTTAGTTTGACCCATGAAACTCCTCTGGCTGGTCATTTAGGGATAAATAAAACTTATCACAAGATCTTGACTCACTTTTATTGGCCACAAATCAAAAGTAATGTTTGTATGTTCTGTAGATCTTGTCATATTTGTCAGATGGTAGGAAAACCCATCAAAAGATACCTAAGGCTCATCTGCAACCTATTCCTACATTTGACAAACCATTCAGTAGAATTATGATAGACTGTGTTGGTCCCTTACCAAAGACCAAGTCAGGCAACCAATATGTGTTGACCCTTACCTGTGCGTCAAGAAAATTCCCAGAGGAAATTCCTAGGAGGAATACTATAGTAAAAACGTTGATAAAGTTTTCTTTTGTTTTTCTTTACTCAATTTGGCCTTCCCAAATCTGTCCAATCAGATCAAGGGTCAAATTTCATGTCTGGAATTTTCCAGCCATTTATGCTTGAATTTGTCGCTCAGCAATTCAAGTCAAAAGTGAAACTATGGTTTCACAAAACTTTACTTGATAGAATTTTTGAGTCGTGTAATAGAGTTCATTCACTCTTGCTCATTCTTCAAAATTTTCTTCAAATTAAATTGTATGGCCCTTACAAAGTAAAGAAGAAAATGAATGAGTTAAAGTATGATAATAGTACTCTGATCTAAATAAATTAATGGAGTACTAGTAAATTGAAAGAGTTAGTCAAGTAAATTATGCAATTAATTTAGTTGTATCTGTCCCACACCAAATGAGGATTTGAGTGAAGGAATTCAGTCGGATTCTACTGATCTTGGAACAACAAATCTTCGGATTTCGGAAATTATGGAAAATCTAGACCAGAAACTTTCTCATTTACAACAAGAAAAATGTGAACTTAAACAATTATTGTCTGAATATGAGCACTTGTTTCCAGACGTACCTACAAGGACAAACAAAATTTTTCATGACGTTGAAATTGTAGATTCAAAACCCATGAAACAACACCCATACAGGATGAACCCTCTCACACAGGAGTACTTGAAAAAGGAGGTTCAGTATTTGCTGGAGAATGATTTTATAGAGCCTAGTAAGAGTGATTGGAGTTCACCGTGTATACTTGTTCCGAAACCGGATAAAACTTTCCGAATGTGTACTGATTATAGGAAGGTGAACAGTGTGACAAAAACAGATTCATTTCCATTACCAAGAATCGATGACTGTATCGACAAAATTGGAAATGCCAAATACGTCAACAAATTCGATCTTCTGAAGGGATTTTGGCAAATTCCATTTACGGAAAAGGCAAAAGAAATCTCGGCATTTGTGACTCCAGATGGACTCTACCAATATAAAGTAATGCCATTTGGGATGAAGGGTTCTCCAAGTACTTTTCAACGCCTTATGAATATGATTACCTCTGGTCTAGACAATTGTGATGCTTATATTGATGATGTCATCGTCTACAACAACACCTGGAAAGAACATCTAGCCACGATTCGGAAATTCTTTGACAGACTCACTGGTGCAAATTTGACTATTAATTTATCTAAAAGTGAGTTTTGCTGTGCTTGTGTTACTTTTCTAGGACATGTTGTGGGACATGGCCACGTTAAACCTATCGACGCTAAGGTCAAGGCTATCTCTGAATTTTCTGTGCCTGTCAGTAAAAAACATCTGATGCGATTTTTTAGATATGGCTGGATACTATCGCAAATTTTGTTTTAACTTCTCTAATATTGTTGAACCTCTGACAAACTTGTTGAGAAAGAAAAACAAGTTTCTTTGGACTGAAAAATGTCAAGAGGCTTTTGATAGGTTAAAGGCCATACTTAAAAGTGTACCAGTTCTAACAGCTCCAGACTTTAGTCGACCATTCAAACTATCTGTGGATGCAAGTGATGTTGGGGTTGTAGCAGTATTGATTCAAGATGATAGAAATGGTGTAGAACATCCAGTGTGCTATTTCTCAAAGAAGTTAAATAAGCACCAAAGGAACTACTCACCAATCGAGAAGGAATGCTTGGCTTTAATGCTGGAATTTTGACGTTTACATCAGCTCAGCTCCTTCTCCGATTGTTGTTTTTAATGATCACAGCCCCCTTACATTCATCAACAGGATGAAAAATAAAAATCAAAGACTATTAGGGTGGAGTTTATTTTTGCAAGGATACAATCTTGACATCAGACACATCAAAGGAAAAGACAATTTAATTGCAGATGCACTTTCCCGTGTATAGAAATATTATTTTCATATACACCTTTGTGTAAATTCATAAGAGTTCTTCTTATGTAATTTTTTTTACCTCGTGTATAGTTTACATCTGGGAAAAAAGAAATCTTTATTACATAAATCTTTTTTTTTTATGGGGGAAAGTGTTACGAGCATGTAATTTAATTACTTGTGTGTTAAAATTTGAATTCTTTTTATTTCATTTTTGTAGCATTATATATTATTATGATGATGATTATGTTCACGGGGTCTGATATTTTTGAAAGAAACATCGTGTTTATTTAGAATGTAAATATTACTCTCGGCTTGCGTAAGCATTCTTTTAGATTGCCTACTGGATAATCAACCGGCGTAAACGATTGGTTATTGGCCAAAAGTCATTTTCTGGCCCACGTGAAATTGCATTGTTTATTTCGAAATAGCGTGTGCATGAAATGACGTCTTTGGTTAGGTTTAAAAACACTTTGGTCGCTGTGAAATAGTCAGAGTCATTCTTATACTTTGAGAAGAAGGTATTATTTGTCTTGTCCTGGAAAGAGTTTATTTTTCTTTACATCTGTACATCTTGAGATGTGTCTTGTTATAGATGACAGCTATAGGAGTTCATCTACTTTTTAAATAATAATTTATTTTTCCCTGGAGAACTACACAAGTGGTTTAGGAGAAAGACATTCAGTGAAATTCATTCTAAATTGGAATAGTACAGTACAAATTGTGGTTCAACGTGAAATTCTGGACATTTGTGTAAAGGCTTCATCTGACGTCATCGTCCTTCATCTTGGAACGTTATCAAGATTCGAATCTGGATTCATTTAAATATATTTAGTGATAGGACTTGTATTTTGTCAGTACCAGGATAAATGTTTAGATTTTTTTCACAAACCGTAAGTCCTATTTCATATTTTCACCTTTTCACCGTGTTTTCTAGGGAAATAAATTATTTTTGTTAAAACTTACAAAGCTTGTTGTCTTCACTCTTTTCTTTTGTTACTTTTGAATGATCTGATACATAACAGTATATATAAAGGGCTTGTGCCTTCCCTCTCAGTATTCATTTCGCTCTCAAGCCGACAAGCACGATGGAAGAACCCGCACCGATAGAACTTCTGATTAGAGGTTTGCGAGGTGTCATACGAAAGTTTTCTTTAGACAAGCCGACGGACTACTCCCCCTCCTTTCGAGATAAAAGTCAAGATACTTGCTATATCTGTCAGCAGAAAGGGCATTGGGCTACAGAATGTCCAGACCGTCAATAAAGCAAGACCAGTGTCAAGAGAGACAAAAGTCAAGATACCTGTTATCATTGTCAAATGAAAGGACATTGGTCTTCAGACTGCCCTAAGAAATAACAGTAGGAGGAGGAGGAAGAAGAAGAAGAGGTGCCCTCGGCAAATGAAGAACCCCGACACGTTCAGAAAGAGAAGACAGAAAAGAATAGAAGACGAGAAAAAAGTGAGAAAGAAAAAAACTGTGAAAGTGAAGAAAATAATAAAACAGAGTGAAAGAAGAAAAGACAAAGAAGAAGTCTATGAACATTTTAGAAAGCGTTGTGTTGTGCTGTGAACTGGATTGTAAAATTAGAACTAGAATAGACCAGACTGAAAAAACATCAGTGTCTCTTGGTTTTGATTGTTAAGAATAATAAGGACCTACACTCACGCACTCACACACGTACATCAGAGGGATAACAAAATAAAAGGGATTTTGAGTTTTAATTGATTTTGGCAAAATGAATAATATCTCTTTTCGAAAGAAGTGGGTTTCCCTGAAAAGGGCCTTTGGGTGTTTGTGTTTTTTTCTTTTTTTGTTCTTAGAACAAATTCAGGAACGAGAAACAATCAGCTTTAACTGCATTAAGCCTTTGCCACGGCCAAGGCCTACTTCTGGACTTGCTCCTGTCAATGATTTGGTAGAAATCACTAGGGGTGGTATCTGAGATGTACTAACAGGGTTAGACTATTTGGCTCGGGAAGGTCTTTTTCTCTTGGGCCGTAATAAAGAAGTCTGATACATTTGTTTCAGACTTCTTAACTCTGCCAAAATGTCCAAGAGTACCGTTACCGTTTGAGGTTCACTGTTCTCCTTCTCTCCTAGACCTTGTTTCGTCTCTGATTCTTCTTCTTCCTGTCGTTTCCTTCTTGCCTCTTCTTCTTCTCGCTGTTGCTGTTGAAGGAGAAATGCTTGTTCTGCCTCTTTCTGCTGTTGTAAAAATTTCTCCAATTCTTCTTTCTGTCTCTGTTTAAAATCCTCGACGTGTGGTAAAGAAGGAGGAGGTTGCGAAGGTACTGGTACCGGAACAAATTCTTGCGAAGAGAGAAAATCTACTAACTCCCAGTTGAAATCGGTCTCTTCTGGAAGTAGCGCTGTGTTAACTTTGGTAGCCACTGCTATGCTATCGCTTTTTGTGTCCACGGCCGGTGCACCCCAATTCATCTTCTTCTTAGTTTCAGTCATGTTTCACAAAACAATGTCGCATCGATTCACTGCGCACAGACGCTAGCGCACCTATATAGGGAATGTGACGTCACAGGTAGCTCTCTTCGGATTGGAAGACAGGCTCCGCGAAGTGACTGAATTTTGTAACGCGTGTTGGGATTGGTGAACAATCTCAAGCCGTTTCGATCCGCTCTTCCACTATAAATAAACGCGATTCACTTTATTCCCTTCACCTGTTCCTCGTCACAAGATGTGGACCAACGTTGAATCCTCTACTTTCGTATCGTCGTTGTTTTTCCGTACGGACTTACCCATGTATGTTAAATCATCATGGAGAATCATCAGGATCACCGAGACAAGCGTTTGGAAAAGAAGGACCTATGTGGAAAGATAAGGTTGTCTGAAGCAGGTCCTCATTTATGGACCAGAGGTTAGACGAAGTTTGAGAAAGAGGAGAAGATCATGCCCTCTATGTTAACGAACTGGTGGGACAGGTACAACTAAATTAATTGCATGATTTACCTGGCTATCTCATTCAATATACTAGTACTCCATTTATTTAGATCAGAGTACTATTATCATAATTTAACTCATTCATTTTCTTCTTAACTTTGTAAGGGCCATAAAATCTAATTTGAAGAAAGTTTTGAAGAATTAGCAAGAGAGAATGAACTCTATTACAAGACTCAAAAGTTCTCTCCATTGAAGATCTGTGAAACCATAATTTCACTTTTGACTTGAATTGCTGAATGCCAAATTCAAGCATAAATAGCTGGAAAATTCCGGACATAACATTTCACCCTTGACCAGACTGGACAGATTTGGGAAGGCCAAATTGAGTAAAAAACTTTATCAGAACTTTTACTATAGTTTTTATTTTATAATATTCCTCAAAGGAATTTCCTCTGGGAATCTTGTTGACGCACACGTAATGGTTAATAAGTATTGGTTGCCTTTCTTGGTCTTAGGTAAGGGACCAACACAGTCTACCATTATTCTGCTAAATGGTTCGTCAAATGCAGGAATAGGTTGCAGATGAGCCTTAGGTGTCTTCTGATTGGGTTTTCCTACCATTTGACAAATATGATAAGATCTACAGTATTTACAAACATCACTTTTGATTTGTGGCCAATAAAAATGAGTCAAGATCTTGTGATAGATCTTATTAATCCCTAAATGACCAGCCAGAGGAGTTTCATGGGTCAAACTAAGTATTGCCTGTCTGTAAGATTTTGGAACTACAATTTGATAGTTCACTGGCCGCTCGTCACTAGCAGGTACCTCGTGAGGTCTCCAGTTTCTCATAAGAATTCCATTTTTAATGAAATAACAGACAGGTACTTCAGTGGCTTCAGTTTCACTAATGGCCATTTGAAACAAACAGGAGGTCTGAGGATCTTGTTCCTGTTCGACGACAAGTGATTGTCGTTTGTCACCCTGATTAGAAAAAAGAGAATGAGTAGTTAAAAGAGGATCACTGTGATCAATACCTTTTGATTGATCGAAACTGGAAGTGAAAGTGACCTCATCAAAAGCCTGACCAATACATGTGTCAGCTAAAGGAATACTTTCCTTATCAAGATCATTCTCAAGAGCTTTCTTTGCCATAGCTCTAATAACTGCACAAGCTGGGTATAAATCAGGGTATTCTTTTTCAATAGGATCTACTTTCTCATCCAAGCACGGCTTGTTAGTTACAAATGGATTAACCACAACCGTGTCTCCAGTTATATCGTTGCCTAGTAATAAACGAATGCCCTCAACGGGTAAAGAGGGCACAATTCCGACTGTCACAGGTCCTGAAACTAAGTCTGATGACAAATTTACAGAATGGAGAGGAACATTAACAAAGCCGCACTCTACTCCCTGAATGAGAACACTCTTATTAGAAGAAGACTTCTCAGAAAAAGGCAAAGTACCTGATAATGAAAGACTCTGAGAAGCTCCTGTATCCCTTACAATTTTAATAGGGATAGGATTGGCCAAATCACCCAAGAGTAATATAGAACCTTTCGACATGAATGGTTCATAATTCTCCATAATAAAATCAGACTGGGGTTATTAGACCCAACAAATGTATAGTTTTCAATACATGACCGTGACCTTGACCTCTTGGAAATAAGGGCATTTGGGATAGGTCTATCTTGATTCTGATGCTTATATTTTAATTTGAAGCAATCAGTAATGACGCGTCCTTTCTTCTTGCAATAGGTACACGTAGGAAGAGACAAGGAGTTTGAATCAAGCGTATCAGAAGCTTGATTTTTAGAAGTTGTGCCAGACTGAGTTTTAGGAGGAGTCGTATTTGGCTGAAATACCTTTCTACCAGTAGACTGCTGAGTGAAAGTCTTGCCTACAACAGGAACTTCATGAGCTAAAAAATACTCATCAGCAAGAAGAGCAGCATATTCCAAGGTTTCGATCTTATGCTCTTCAAGATAAATCTTAATGTCACTAGGGACACAGTTCTTGAACTCTTCAAGTAATACAAGTTGTTTAATATTTTCATAATCATGTTCAACTTTCTTCTGTAAGCACCATCTCTCAAATAACTGCATAAGTTTGTCCAGCTTCTTTTTAATAGTTCCTGAATTTTTTCCGATAAGCCTCAGGAATTAACTCTTAGCCCTATAAGATTCATTCCTTAACCAATTCATAGTCAGAACTTTGTTGTACTGACAGGGATACAAAGATATTTCGGGCTTTGCCATAAAATGCTCACTGCAATAATTGAGTCCAATGCTCCCTTGGCCATTTCAACTTTTCAGCAACTAAAATAAGGAAAATATTTGTCTACTTCTTTTTCGCTAAAAGGGGGTACTAGCCTAAAATTCTTTGTAATATGAAAACTTGAATTTGTATGTGAAGTGGAAATGTGCTTTTCACTTGCCAGCTCTATTTCTTTTAACTTAATTTGAAATTCCCTTTCATTCTTCTCTCTTTGCATCTGCATCTGCCTCTCTTTCTCTCTCTCCTGTCTCTCTCTCCTCTTTCTCAAATTGTAGCTGCTTTTGTTTTTCTTTCTCTCTTTCCTGTCTCTCTCTCCAATTTCTCAAATTGCAACTGCAATTGTTTCTATTCTTTCTGTAATTGCATTTGTTCTTTCTGTAATTGCATTTGTTCTTTTTCTTTTTCCAATTGCAGCTGCACTTGTTTCTCTTCTTTATCTTTCTGAAGTTCCAGCTTCCTTAACTCTAATTCCATCTTGTATTTTAATTTCAATTCCTTTACTTTTGTGTCAGAGTCTGATACAGACTTACTGATCGAGCCCAAAACACTTTTATCGAAAACATTATTTTCTACCAAACACTGGATCAAAATGTTTTTAATTTCTTGCTTCGTTAAGGAAGATTTTGCCTCAGAAAGATCATATTTTCTGGCAAGTTCAAGCAATTCGTCTTTTTTCAAACTGTCCAACTGCTCCTGAGAAGGACTTGAAAGAAAAGTCTCCAGTTTTGATGACATTGTGAAACAGCCTGTTGATTTCACTAAAGATTTCAATCAAAATGTGAAATAGTACTTGGGATTTAAAATATTCTGAAAACTAGGGGAAATTAAATTTAAAAAAATAAACAATTTTCTGAAATACTTTAGCCAAAATTCATATATCCCGGACGAGCCCCCAATTTTCTTTGTTACGTGTAGGCTCGTACAAAAGTAGCAAAGAAAAGAGTGGAGCCAACAACCTTTGTAAAATTTAACAAAATAATTTATTTCCCTAGAAAACAAGGTAAAAATACGAAGAAGGACTTACGGTTTGTGTATCTAATTCAAATATTAATCCTAGAATTTAAAAATATAAGTTCTATTACTGAAATATTCTAAATGAATCAAAGTTCGAATAACGATGAAGTTCCAATGTGGAAGGCGATGACGTCTTCTGTATCCTGTTTTGTGTTGATGTGTCAACAGTTCCTTGTTGAATTTTATGAATCAAGAATAACATTCCGGCTTTAGAATTCCTATAAATTTCCACTAAATGTCTTTGTCCAAGAACTTTGATGAGCACTAGTATTTTCCAGGGAATATAAATTATTAAATCCAGAAAATACAAGAACTTTAAATGAAACTGGCATCAACATTAAAAACACCTTGAGCTCTGAAGGTGTAAATTACAACTCACTTTTTCACTATAAAATATTTGTTTTAACCCTTAACTAAAATGCAGTTGAGACCCCGTGATGCGGTCACGTGATCGCTTAGTCCGAACAACGCAGTAAAATAATATGTCAATTAGCACGTAGGCTATTTACATGTTCGATTGTACTGAACGAATCTTACTATAAGATTCAATAACAAAAAGTTGTTTACAAATTAGAGCTAACACGCAAGCAAAGTATGACCTTGATTACGACCAATAATTTTCACTCTGTGTTTACTAATATCTGAATCAAGGTCAGGAACTAGGTCAGCTAAAAATACAATGTAGCAACAAACTGCGTCTTTATCAGGTCAAAACAGAAAACTGAATTTTCCGAGAAAAGGTCAAATTCAGTGAATAAAGTTATCATTACAATAGCATGTAATGAAATAAAATAAAATAAAAAAGAATTTAAAACTAACACAGAAGTAATTAAATTACATATACGTAACAATAACAGCAAAATTAACATTTTAATTACAAAATGTATCTTTGTATATTCTCTAATGCATACGATAAAACTGACTGATAATGAAGTATATTTAAGTATACACTTTTCATGTCAGAAGTGTGTGGGAGTATGTATGTGTGTGAGTGTTCCGATATTGATTTGTGCAAGTGTACGTCGCCTCAATATCAGGATCTATGTAGTGTGCTTGTGTGTGTGTGTGTGTGTGTGTGTGTGTGTGTGTGTGTGTGTGTGTGTGTGTGTGTGTGTGTGTGTGTGTGTGTGTGTGTGTGTGTGTGATGGTGAGATAGGAAGATGAAACAACTGTAGTATTCATAGTATTCATACAAGAAACACAACATCTCCACGAGAAATCGAACAATTCAGTTTTCAATGAATGTTTATTACACATAATTTTATTCCCACCATATTATATTTTCACCCGTTTACCGCATGGTTAATCTTCTTGTGTCCAAAGTCAAAAATAAATTGTAGTCAAAACACATGATTGCACATGACTTGTTTGTATTGATTCAGGTGTTCTTTCTAAGCCATGTTCTAACATACTGTACCTCTCCACGGTCTGTTGGAAATGGCTCTAATTACATGAAGGGATATGCCATGTTATGTAAGTGTAATTAGATTTAAAACGCCACAGACGTGTATGTTTGTATAGTGATGAAAAGCATTGGAAGTTGATTACAGCACTCTATCGCAAATAATATATTCCAAACCATGAATACAAACCTAAACTGAGTGACTCCATGTGTGCGTGTGTGTGTGTGTGTGAGAGAGAGAGAGAGAGAGAGAGAGAGAGAGAGAGAGAGAGAGAGAGAGAGAGAGAGAGAGAGAGAGAGAGAGAGAGAGAGAGAGAGAGAGAGACAGACAGACAGACAGAGAGACAGACAGACAGACAGACAGACAGACAGAGACGAAGAGCGGGGTAGGGACCAAGGATTGACGTGAATGTCACGTTTACTACAACTAATTAAATAATGTAAACCCATTATATTATTTAATTTTAACTTAGAATATGTGTACAATTGCTATCAGATAGAGGGAGAGTCGGAGATTTTCTTTGAGTATCGAAAAATACACGCCATGAAATTTAGTCCAGATTTGACCCTCCAGAAGAAATCAGGGAGCAAATGTTCATACAACAATTTGTGTGTGTGTGCGTGTGTGTGTGTGTGTGTGTGTGTGTGTGTGTGTGTGTGTGAGAGAGAGAGAGAGAGAGAGAGAGAGAGAGAGAGAGAGAGCATAATATAAAAGCGAAGGTTTATAACTGCCCATTTTATTACTAAGAAGATTTTACATACCATTTGTTAATCGTGTTTCTATCTTCTTTGTCTTCCTAGACAAATTTATTACCTAATAGACATTAACACCAGTAAAAAATAACAGTTTGTACAATTGTTGATATAAGCTTTTGATTACAAAACATTGTGTACAGACTTCAAGCTTGAATGTTATCTAACAAGTAATTAGTGTTGAAAACCTGAATAAACAAATTCCAGTAAGTATTAAATACAATTAATTGTTATGTAATCGTTATTAAATCTGCCTACAGCTGATTCACAGCTCTGTCAGTTGATAGAAAATTAGATATTGTCCCTGGGATAATACAATTTGACAATGGTTTTATTACCTGCGTTGATCTTGAAATGACAGAGATTTCACATCATTCCATCTTTTATTTTCCATCCGATTTTACAACTTCTTGCCCGCACAATATCTGCCACTCATCTCCTTGTGTGTTATTTGAAATTGTATATTTAAAGTCTTGTATTTTTATATTTCAGTGTAATGGATGATACTTTGCGTTCTAAATTAAATATATTTTTTTTTTTTTTTTTTTTTTCAAGTTAATTGTTCAGTATTATTACGAGCAAATGGCAGATCATCTACCTTATAACGATTTTGAATTAATTGTTCAAGTGATTATCATTTAAACACTGAAGCATTGTACAACATAAATTAAACACAAGATACATTATTTATGCCTAATTTACAAATTGAAAAGAAACGTTTGCATGAAATGAAACAAGTCAGTAACCAATAGGGTAAAATGAGTAAGGCCAATGGATTAATTTGGAACAACATTAACCTTACAAAACCCTTGATTGCCAATCCACTGCTATCTTGTAGAAACACAGTAAATCAAGCCATTAAATTCTTTGGTTCAACATTACGTTTGTAAGAGCTTTAACCCTCTTCAATTTGATCATAAAAGTTCTGCAATAAATATAATCTGCAGTGACATTATTCTTGTCTTAATTACGTTGATGTAATTTTGTCAAGTATTATTATTATTATTATTATTATTATTATTATTATTATTATTATTATTATTATTACAATTATTATTTTATTATTATTATTATTATTATTATTATTATTATTATTATTATTATTATTATTATTATTATTATTATTATTATTATTATTATTATTATAAGATACACAACCGTATTGTCAGATTTCGTCACTCAAGCGGTATCACTGATGGCATTTAATGGTTGATTAGTACAGTTTATATTCGTTAATCATAAACATATCGATATCTCATAGCAGAGAGAGAGAGAGAGAGAGAGAGAGAGAGAGAGAGAGAGAGAGAGAGAGAGAGAGAGAGAGAGAGAGAGAGAGAGAGAGAGAAATAACTTTAAACGTGTAATGGTCTTTGTATGGTTATTATTTTGAACAAATCGGATATACTTTGACACATTATTTCCACTTGTTATCTCAATTTCCTTATTCTTATTTATTGGAAAAAACTAATTGCATATAGGACGCAAAAATAAAAATATTAAAACTGCGACTAGATACTGTTGGCATATTCGATTATACTTAGCTCATTCATAATTAATTCAAGGTATATCACAACCAAGTGTAGTGCATGTGCTGCCGCTGTCACAGAAGTAGTATAGTGGGATGCTTTAGCGTCAAGGGAAATTCCAGTAAAAAAAAATAGTCGGGGGACCGTTTGGCGTCAATGGGAAATTAACATGGGTGGGACTGTATAGCGTCAATGGGAATTAGCATTACGGGACCCTTCTTTGTACCCTACGGACAAGATTTCTACGGACAATGGGAATTAACATTGCGGGACCCTACTTTGTACCTTACGGAAAAGATTTCTACGGACAATGGGAATTAGCATTACAAGACCTCTGGGCCTGACTACGGACAAGATTTATAGGGACAAATGACACACCCTGGGCCTATATAGGGACAATGGGAATTTTGTATAGCTACTAGCACACCCTGGGCCTATCTAGGGACAATGGGAATTAGCATTACGGGACCCTACTTTGTACCCTACGGACAAGATTTCTACGGACAACGGACAAATAGGGTTTGTACCCTACGGACAATGGGAATTAGCATTACGGGACCCTACTTTGTACCCTACGGACAAATGGGGTTTGTACTAATACTAATACAAGCCCGAGATTTATATATAAAACATTACCTAGACCTGAAATTATGTTGGCGGTGTTCATAAATTTGCATAATTATAATGATGCTATAAATAGCTATAACCGAGGCAAAGACTAACGCCAACGGGACCCTACTTTGTACCCTACGGACAAGGGGAATTGAACATGGGGAAATATTGGGCCTGTCTAGCGACAAGAGGAATGGAACAGGTCGGGTCTATTTTTAGCTACAATTTTTGGTCAATTTCTGTTTAAAATTCTTGTACGTATTTATAGCTACAACCTGGGAAAAACCCAAATCTATATTTATAGCCTCAAAATTTCTAGCTTCAGTGACGTCAATGAACTGGCTGACCTGAATACTCGATACTATGTGACGTCACTGAACTGGCTGACCTGAATACGCGATACTGTAGATAGGCAGGTGAAATGAATTGGATAGGGATAAAGGGAGTTTTATAGGGACAAAGACCAATACACACACAAAAGAAAGGGAGAAAGAAAAAAAAATTACAATATCTCCCATCCACACCAACGATCGCGAATGCTTAAAACACACCCATATCTACTATCCGCACCAACGAATGCGAATGCATAAAACACACCATACTTACTATTCACACCAACGAATGTGAATGCATAAAACAGACACATAGACTATCCACACCAATGAATGAGTATAATATTTATTTTTATTCTGATTCTGATTGAAGATTATAATATTTATTTTTAGTTTTGTTTTAATTCTCATTCAGAACTATCCTTATTTTTATTTTGATTCTGATTCAAGATTATAATATTTATATTTTTGATTTCTGATTCACGCATAAAACAGACACATAGACTATTCACACCAACGAATGCGAATGCATAAAACATACCCATATCTACTATCCACACCAACGGACGAGAATGCATAAAATATACCCATAGACTATCCACACCAACGAATGCGAATGCATAAAACAGACACATACCTACTATCAACACAGACGGGAAGAGAAGAAAAGCACAGACCATATCTACTATCCACACCAACGTACGCGAACGTAGACAAAACACACACCATATCTACTATCCACACCAACGAATGCGAATGCATAAAACACACTATGCTATTCACACCAACGAATGCGAATGCATAAAGCAGACACATACCTACTATCCACACAGACGGGTAGAGAAGAAAAGCACAGACCATATCAACTATTCACACGAACGTTCGCGAACGCATACAAAACACACCATATCTACTATCCTCACAAATGCTAGGCGAACGCATAAAACACCATGTTATCTACTATCCACACCAACGCTAGGCGAACGCATAAAACACCACATAGACTATCCACACCAACCAATGAGAATGCATAAAACAGACACATATCTACTATGCACACCAACGAATGGGAACGCATAAAACAGACACATATAGACTATCCACACCAACGGACGCGAATGCATAAAACAGACCCATAGCTACTATCCACACAAACGAATGATAACGCATAAAACAGACCCATAGCTATTATCCACACCAACGAACGAGAACGCATAAAACACACCCATATTTATTATCCACACCAACGAACGTGAATGTATAAAACATACACATACCTACTATTCACACAGACGGGAAGAGAAGAAAACGTGCTGACCTAAAAGAAACACTGACGTTGACTTTTTTTACTTACAAACACATACATACATTATCTGACAAGACAGAGAAAGCAAGTGCTTATAGACACACTTCCATTTTTAAAGATACAAACACACAACTTTGTTTTGGCAATTGAATTAGTATGTCTTTTCGAGAGTATTGGGGTAGCCCTGAGAAGGGCTGTTTTTTGTTGACGGGGAGTGATGGCAATCTTGGTTTTTTTGTTTACTTTCTAAGAATGTGTTCCCGTCTTTCAGCAGACCTTCCTATACGATACGACCTGCTTCTGCGGAAAGAGAAGGAGAACTCTTTGGTGTCCACACGTCAGTCGACAAAATCTCTGTCTGGTTCGTGGTGCTGCTGCTGCTGTTGCTGCTGCTGTTGTTGTTGCTGTTCTTTCTGCTTCTGAAGACCGTACTTCTCTGTCCATTCTTCTTGTTTTTTCTTGATTTCCTCTCTGAAGACCTCTTCTACCAGGTCTTGGGCTATGGCTAACATCCTGACATTTTCTATCTCTTCAGGCTTCGGTATCAGGTTTAGCCTGATACGATGTAAATTGACGTAAGCTTCGTTCAGCTTGGATAGTCTGGAAGGCATCTTCATAGGTTGACGAGTCAGCAGTGGATGGCCAGACTGGAGGCCAACCCGCTTTATATGGTTCAAACGCGGACTCAATAGAAAACATCCCGACTTGGTTTTAGTGTCGGAACGCTATGATAGCGAATGTCATGGTGAGGGATAGAGAGAAAGTCAAAGAGCATATAATCACAGTCTTTTTTTGAAAACAAACGACAGACACATTTTTTTTCAAAACACAACATTTTTTAATCAAACAATCAACTACTAACCATTAACAAGTAACAATAACATCAAACAAATTATTTTTGACAAGGTTGACAACGTTGTGAAATCATGTGAGATTTCCATTGATGGAAGTCATGAGGCCATTGATGTACACTACGTTTCCTAGCTAAAGACAAAAGATCGCCATAATGGTCACAAAACCAGCGATCTACTTTCTCATCGTTTCTAAAAGAGTGACGATCAAAATAAGTCATTAAATGTTCTAAAGGATATCCAAGACTGCGTTGATGAAGAAAATACATACAATATTGTCCACACACCATGGAATCTGTGCCTTGTAAGTTCACATTATTGAATCGTGTCGTCTGGGCATTTCTTCTCATAAAGTTAATGATATCGTCTTCCAAAGGGGGTAATCCATACGAATCAAAATATTCCACGCAATCCTCTTGAGGGAAGTAGACAGCAACCCAGCGAGTTCCTGGGAGATGAATTTCGTCCGTGTTGATGACATAAGCTTGATGGTCTTGAGGTTTGCGATGAGGTAGTTCATCTTTAGCGCACACGACAGGATTCCAAGAAGCAGTATACGAACTATTGTTCAAAAGGTAATAAAGTTGCCAGGAATCCCTTTTTTGTTGTGTTTTTTTTTATTTTTTATTTTTTTTTTTCACAGGTAATGATAAGTCATCAATTCAATTCTGACTTTTTGTTTGAAACGTTCTGTCAAGTAGCCGTTTCTTTGCTTCGTCTCCGCACTCTGGGGTAAGAGAGATTCGATGCGATAGATCTCTAGAGTAATCAATGGAGGGCAGGATTGATAACGCAAGTATTTATACCACTTATGCAACACTGCTTCTTCCGAGATGGGACTTCGAGCTTCATCCAGATACTCGTCCAATTTTTCTTCTTGACTCATCATCAAACATTTATCGTGTTGAATTTGACTGGGATGATCGTTTTGACATCCATAGCAATCTCTCTTACTCAGTTCCGTAATTGTATCCTCCAGGTGTCTAGCAAAACAGGACACTAAATGTTGTTCTTGTTCT
>JAECUM010061962.1:0-24949 GCA_016617855.1 Megalonaias nervosa | reverse complement strand
TTATATGTGAACTCTGAACCAAAGTTGTTAATTGTATGTGGATTTAGCTGGTGACTGACAGTGATGACATGGAATTCAATTACACCATTGTTGTGGTGTTGACTTGTGACATTCATTATGAATACAGCAGCTCCAGTAAAGGTCAGAAACTCATTTAATTTTCTTACTCTAAAGTATTGCTTACGACATAAATTCCTCATCTTTATGTAAATGATAAACCATGCATTGATGAGATGGGTTGATTAGCATTTGTACTGGTAAAATGTGGCTAGTACTGACTTTTTCTGTCTATATTGGTAGGAGATACTAGCAGTCATGCAACCCTAATGGAAATGCTGTGTGCCTGTATTTATATATATATATATATATATATATATATATATATATACACGCACATGAGAGAGAGAGAGAGAGAGAGAGAGAGAGAGTTGATATTTTCTTAACAATGCACATAATAAAGAAACATCAATTACGCAACCAGAATGGATCCCTGCCCCAGGGAACTACCAACTGACTTTGATTCATATAAAGTTCATGATCCGTAAATACATAAACATACCTGGCATGTAAGGGAAATTAATCTGTGCACACTATAGAGATCATCTCCCAAGGGTGCTGTGGTGGCTCGTTGGTTACATGTTCAACTTCTGATTGATCAGCTCAGATCCTCATTAATAAGCATGGACCTCATAAATGAACTTCTTTGAGATCTTTATGATACTATCTTACATGGCATATTGTATCAAATTTTGTTCAGAAATATGGTCTCTACCATGTTCATAAGCTCATAAGCTCAGCCAATCAGAAGCAACTCAAAATTTATGTGGTTGCTGTTCATGATTGAATTCATCTGAAATCTTGATGATATAAGCTTAAAATCTTATCAGCAATGAAGCCTCCAGTCTGTCCACAAGCAAATGTTGGTGGACAGACAACAGACAATGCACAACACATGGTGGATGCAGGGTCATGTAATAGCTCACATGGTTTTTGAATAGGTGTACTAACAAGAGGCACCAGGATACCTGAAACTGCTCACCAGGCTGACATCTGCCTAATTACCCAATGCAGGGGCAGGCCAAGAAATCTTGGTGATCAGGATGAAATTTCTTCTGATGCTGTTTAATGAATATATTATGAAAATAATTTTTTTCAAGGTTTTTCTACTCCTCTGCATCATCATCAATATCTGATGGCAAATCATTATGCCAAAATGCTGTGAAAGTTGGTCAAGCTCTCTTAAGATTTTTTTTTTTTTTTTCTTTGCCATGTAAGTTATTTAAATGTTTCTCTGGCTACTTGGAAAATTGTTCAATTCACAGCCTTTCAAAGTCTATTTTGAATTTCAACACTTCTTTGATAACAAACACTTTAATTTTCATCATTTTTTTTTTAATGTAACTGTATAATGTATTACATTTGAAAGCAATTACATTTCTTTTAACAGCACCTTGATCTGATACTGAAAGGGTATAATTTGAAGTCAGGCAGGCTTTTATACCTGAATGCTTTCTGCCAAATTTTGGATAAATTTGCTTCACTGGGTTGCACAAGAAGTCATTTTTTTTATTTTTTATTTTTACTAACTTTAACCATATCTGATCATGTAATTCGAGTCCATCGGTCTTTCACAGGAGTCTTGAAATGCAAGGGAACTGTCTGAATTAAAAGGAAAACAACAAATACTTGTTAGTAGCTAAACCCACTAACTGACCATCACTTTGGATTTGCATACTGACCTGTCATGTGACCTACGTGTTATCTCACAGGGTTCCTACGGGTATGAAAGGTTCAAAGAAATTTGGTTAATAGGCATCATTTTCTACAAATCTTAACAGCTATTATGCCATGATGCTGCCTATGCCAGTTAAATATTTCACCATGAGCATCAATGAAGTCAAATAAAAGATGTCACATTGAATGTGCATGAACATATCTACCTTAGAATTAAATATGTATCTACCCCTGGGAAAAGCTTGAAAAAACTTAGTCAAGAGCACAAGAAAAAAAGTGTATCAACCATCTGCTCTAAGAAATTTCTTTGAAATTACCTCTTGATCTCAGGTTTAATGTCAACTCAGATGAATTCCCAGCAGAATTTTGCAAAAGAACCCGATATGAGATCAAGTCCTCCTCGGAGCTGAAGTCTTCCTCCGTCACATTCCGTATCTCTAGAGTCCCTATGAACCCAGGCTGTTGTAAAAAGACTGAATAGAATGTGACTGTAACATTTATACTGGCTACAGATATGTTGTACTTGTCAGAGTTCTCCAGTTTCTCCAATGTCTTATTTCTTTGTTTTTTCCATGTAATGTTGGCATCCAGCAGGCTGTTGTAAAATTCAATAACAAGTTTTCCAGGGTGTCCCTTTTCAGCATAGAAATCTGTTTCAATGGAAGTCACATTAGGAGGTCCTGGAAATAATAAATAAACAGTTCCATTCAAATATTATGTAAAAGTCACAATTACAATGTAAATGAAGATTACACAATCTATACAGGCAAATATCTACCTTCTGGCTTATTTTGGGGTTTGCTTTCCTGGCACAGAAGAAAGTGTAAGGTCTGTTTCCAAACCCGAACAATCCAAGAAAAAAATATTAAATTACTTAAACTGTTATTTTCCTAAACCTAATATATTAGGAGAATATCAACACATAAAAAACCATGACAATTCTACTGCAGTTTCCTACTGGTTAAATTTTTGGTTGGTTTGGCAAAATGATGTGGGTAAGGGTACAACATACTACAGCAAAATGCAATTTAACATTCACTAATTTTATCTTGATATCCTAACCCTTTTTAATGATACCTTTTTGCCAATTAAAACCAGTTTTTGTATAATTTTAAGTCATGATACTGACAAAAAGTTTTCACCAAGGTTTTAGATGCTATTTCATTCAAAATTAATGATAGATATTCAAGAGAAAGGAGGTATCAAAGGATAAGACTGATTATTGATAGATTTTAGCTACATGTGTATGTACCTCTGCCTGTCATGTAAATATAATCATTATGATGAGTAAACTATGTTTCAACAACCCACAACTGGCAGCTGGCACTATTACCTGGAAGATCATAGATGGAAGCTGGAACTGGCACAAGTAGCTGATGGTCAGCTTTGGTAGAGATTGCCAGTAGCTGAACTTTATATTGGACACAATCCTGAAAAGTCCCAAAGTTTGAAAAAAACTGATTGGATTCAAATATACTTGATAACAGGTATTTGGGGATGGGACTCTCAACTCTAAAGAATCAAAACTGCAGGAATTGTATCCTCTTGCCATTCTATCTACTGAAGGATCAATTGCATCATAACCAAATTTACTGAACTAGATCAGGCTCAAACTAAAAGCCAGTAGAAATAAATTGGACTGGAATGGTGCTAAGAATACTTTTTCAAAAATCAATCATATGGTGCATAACAGTAGTCCTTATGAGTGCACTGGATCCAGCAGGGGATCACAAGTGTCAGAGATTAAATTTAATGAAACAAACCAACACTGAACAATGCAAAATTAGATTTTAACTAGCCAAAGTGTTTTTGACTCTCATTGTGTCTTTGTCAAAGACAAACACAAACAGAGACATAATAATAAACACAAACAAAAGGCTTGGATTACACTACATATATTACATATATCGCATATAACACAGGCTGAATAGCATCATTTTTGGTGATGTGTGCTTAGCCTTGATGGAACATGGACTGGCATTTGCAGGCAGGGTGATGTGTGTTGTTTACCTGCAGACCTGGGTTCAAATCTCTGTAAAGTACGAATTAAAAATTCTCTAACCTGTATGATAGCATTATTTGTATTAAATATTAATTCTGCCTAGTATTATCAAGCATTCTCCTGTAGAATCCACGGACAGCAAATTCCATTCTGTTTGCTGTATATTTATAAAATTCTCTATAATTAATTCTATAAACCATGATTTGTTTCATAGGCTTCCGGAATGACTGTGTAGATAGATGCAAGTTAATTACTAGATTGCCATGTGAGTGTGTCTGCTATGCATGATTGGACATAACACCGACTGAGTAGCATTATTTTTGGTGATGTGTACTAAGTCGTGCATGGTGGAATATGGACTGGTGCGTGCAGTCAAGGCGATGGGTGCCATTTACCTGCAGCCCTGGGTTCAAATCTCCATAGAGTACGAATTAAAAATTCTCTAACCTGTATGAGAGTATTATCTGTGTGTGTGTGTGTGTGTGTGTGAAAAAGTGAACATGTCCATTTGCTGGCTCATACATAGAAATAAATTTGTAAATTCAACAGGATATCAGTTAGGTTGATCCTTTATTCCTTCAAGCACTTTTACATGATCAATATGCTTACATAATTAACCTGTATACCCATTGAAAAAGGATGTCAACATGAATACCAATAAATTTCTGATTAAAATCATTTTCAATGGTTGTATTGTTAAGATTTAGGTCCTGATGCTTCTAATCAGTGGGAACCAATTTCTGAGATATGGTGTTTTAATAGGTACTTGGTCTTATTTTGATTAAGAAGCAGTTTGTTATTTTTATGCCACAGATGAATTCTTTACGAATCTTCATTTATCATGGTCTGGTTAGCATTTAAGGTGTATGTTATGTTGTCATTTGTAAATAGGTCTGTATTGGAGTCGTTATTAGTAAGTATTTGTTTCTTGACCTGTGTGAAACAAAATTGAACTGCGTGCAGCACAAAATTTAGAGCTACCAAAACAAAAATATTATAATGTCAGCAAATTTATTGTGATCAACTGTCTTTTCAAGGTAAAAGTATACAACTCCTAGCAACATTCCTTTATTTATTTCATGTATTGTTGTGAAGGCTGTCTGACAGGAATGGGAATTGCTAAAATCCCAATGCTCATTACAGAATAGGATCTCATCATTCAAGTATGAGTAAATAATGATAGAAACATGTTTGTCAAATATTTTAGACAGTTATAGTAAGACTGAAATTGGCCTCTTGTTACTGGGTTTATCATTTACTCAACTCTTAGAAACATGTTAATTTTGCACATTTAAAGTGGATATTCATTTGTCTTAATACTGATATTAATTATAGTGTACCACAGACTTGGCAATTATTGGAAGAGTTTCAACAAATTTGGTCCAATATCACCTAGTCTTGCAGCTTTATTAACATTAAGGCTAATTAATGTTTTATATACTTCTATTTCTGATATAAACTTAAGTGATAGGTTTGCCAGATATTTTGACATCCACATGTTCCTTCTCACTGTCAGGAATAGAATTTGATATTTATTTGCATTTCAGATTCAGGAGTACTTAAAATAATTGATCCAAGTTGTATAGTTAAAAGAAATGATGGAACCTGCATCGAGGAGCCTTCAAGAAGCCAGTAATTAGGTCATCTGTTGTAATCATTTCAGTATCTTGATCAATACTTAGAACACTAGCAATTTCTTTTTCGAGTAAATAAGAAATAAATGTTCATTTCTTACATAACTTATTTCTTATTTTTCGGGGAGTTTTTTTTATATTTTCAATCCAGTCTTTAATTTATTTACCTCTTGATTACTTATCCATGTCAGCCTTAATATAGTTAAGTATTTGTCTACTAATTTTATGATACTAATAATAATAATAATAATAACTTTATTTCAGACTTAATTCAATAGGCACAAACCAGCAATTTCACACAAGAGATGATCTTAAAAGATCTTAAAACAATTTGAATTCCAGCAACACACTAAGTTAAACACCTCTGTTATTATGATAAATGGTTTTACTACTAAATGAATACACTCTCTTTCTAAGCAAAACGCAAAGGTTTTGTTATCATTGTTATTCACAAACATTCTCAAAGCACTATGGTACCTATGATAACCCAAGCAAAATCTAAATCCATAGTGGTAACAGACATTTAACCATGTCATAGTCAAAAGTGAAAATTTACCTGGACAGGAGCACAATACAAAATTATACAATGGGATCTGAAAAACAATATTTTCCAACTGCAGAACATGCTTTAAAAGAACAAAGACTTTAAAAGTATTTTACTTATAGCAAAAAGAATGATATTGCCTTTTTATATTAATATCATCTAACAAATCACAATGAATGACATGCCCCAGATACATATGTGCACTGAGCAACAGCAGTATTTATCTGAAAACTCTAACCTCAGGATGGACACTTTTTCAGATTGGACATATCATCATCTATTGGATATCTGCTGAAGCCAAGTCTTCATTAGGGATAGACTATTTAAATTCTAATGTGGGGGGGATGCTTGAAAACTATTGTCTTGTTTTGATTTGTAATATAAAAACGGCCACTATACAAAGCATTGTTTTACTTGAAACAAAATCATCTTGTGATGAATGAGAGAATAAAAAATACTCCAGCTGGAAAGAACAATTTAGCCCCATACATTAAATAGCCAGTCTCTTACAGTACAGGTGAAGTCAGAATTGAGCTATTTGTGTACATGTTCAGCCTTGTAACTGAACCATTACTGCTTCAGGACTAAAGACATGGTTTGCATTTGAATGTAAATTCAGTGTTTTCTGTTTTGCTGATTGTGTTTTTAAACAGAAGTGGCCATTTGTAATTGTCCATACCTCAAAGGATTACTTTCATGTTTAACAGTAGGATAAATTTACACTGTTCCAGGGAATAAAGCTCAACAAGGTCTTGTAAAGTCATTATGTAAGTCCATATTTCCTTGAATAAAGTAAAAATGAAAACATATTGCAAAAGAAGTCTATCAGTCTTTTCTAAATGAAAAAAAATGTAGAGTACTATTAATACAGTTTGCAAGGCATTGTGACTGTTAATATTATCTAAACTTTGATTTGGCATTATATCTATCACATTATCTTCATTAAAACTAGGAAGCGTCTATAATCAGCTGATAACAATGTAGATGAATTGGTGACTCTCTCTCTTGCTGTGAATCTCTAAAAAGCATTCTTGCATGGGTCATACACAATAAACCACACCCATCTGATTGAGACCACATTCACTCCACGGTGGTCATCTATGACAGCTCAGCAAGAAATCGTGGTGTGCAAAATAATTCTACATGAGCCAATGCAGTAAGTCCATCAGAATGGTGGAGAGATGGTTTTTTTTGTTGTTTAATCCTTTCCACTCTCTCCAATCCACTGTGATGCATGAGGTTCTAAACATTTGTGTGAGCTGTACTGTATTGGCAAAACTTTTTGAAGTTCAAGTTCATGATTAATTACTGCAAAATATGCAAAGTATTTGTTACAGTCCTAACAGGAGTATTCAGCAAGACCGAGATAATGTTTAAAACTATTTAAAAGAAATACATTTTTTCATATAAAAATTAAAACATTTGCAAATGATGTTCAGTAATGTCAAATAGTGTTCTCCTAACCCTTAAAGCAAAACTGTTTTGAATTTAAATGTAACATATGACACAGGTTTAATGCAGCTGAAAGTTTTGTGAAGCAGGGTTTACATGTATAATGCACATCATATTAAACTGCATGTTTACAAAAAAGAAATGGCTAAGCCACATTGGAAATGCTTATGTTGAAAGCAGACATAGAGAAAGAACTACCTACGATAACTGGGTTTTTATCTACTTGTACTACATGTTTATTTATCTTCCTATTGGTTATGCCTACATTTATTTTTTATTTAACTTACATGTTAACCAGCTCTGTTTAACTACTATTAGCCCTATAAATATGTACATAAATATATGCATACTGTCTTGTGCACTATGAATAAATCTGGTGCCTAATGTTTAAAGGCAACTATGCACCAACACTCGTTGAGAAAATAACATTTTTTTTTTTCATAATTATATTTAAAAATACTTGCAACTGTGTTTGTGCAAAGATATATCATCAGCAAACTGACCTCTAATCCAGACAGTCTCAGACACATTTTTCGCCAATGAACCATCCTTATAGTCCATTATTCCATTACTAACAATGCAGGTGTAAATTCCCGTGTCCATGAAGGAAGGGTTCATAAAATTGTGAACAATGACCCCTGTAGAGACTGGACCACTGTTGATAAGCTGTCGGATCTTGATGTCAGAAAATAGGGAACTGTGAATAAGACTGTAGCTATACTTTGCAGGTATTCCATGTGCTGTGCAGTTTATCATAAGGCCTGTCTCAGTGAAACTTCCATTCCTACTTTCAATGCTGATAGTCGGAGGATCTGAAAAATATTTCAATGTTCTTATCTATGTTCAGTTCACTGAAGAATCTAGAACGAAAGTAAATGTGACCAGCACTATCAGCAGCTATAAGTATTACACCTTTACAAAACACTTGATCTATGAGTGATCCTTGCATGAACTAAGTTCAACATGCTTAAGCTCTAAGAATGTTACAATTTTATCACTACAGAATAGTACAACAGTCAGCCATTAGCACCTTTACTCAGTGATTTGGGAGCCTAAGTAGCTCAGTTGAAAAGATTCAAAATCCAAGGGCAATGCTTTTCAGGGTTCTCAACAGATGTGTACCTCAGGTTTAGACACATGGATTTTAAACATTACCCATTTCTTATAAATGGAAATTCCTGCCTACATGTACATGTGCACTTTTATGATGCATATAGATTTGGTCTGAAATCACTCTTAATTATCCTTCTTGCACCTCTGGCTTAATTTCCTTCAAAGTGCGGATTGTCAATAAAACATTTTCTGCATGTGAGAGTGATTGGCATTTGCTCGACTGTTGTTTATGCCTTATATGCCAATAATATCACACCCAAGTAAAATCAACATGAACGAGGCAGAGCTAACAGGTCACTGGTTACATGCTTAGGTGTGCATAACTGAGTCAAGGCTAGGTTATTTCAAGATTACTTTCAATGATTATTATAAAGGGAGATGAAAACACTTATAACTTGAATGGATTAACTTTTGATCCAATATCAACATCTGTTGGAGTACTCATCAAATTATAATCAATTAGACAAAAGTGTGGAACAAAAGACAGCTCCCAAAAAGGTAATTGCCAAAGTGGACATACATTGTGTTTTATTGGGGATTAATTTGCTTTTATTTTGGTGAAGAATTTAGACATTCAGAATCAGTTATGACTTGATTAGTTTAACTGCTGATAAATTCTGGCGTTAGTTGATAGTATATCAAATTATACTGAATTTGACAAAACTGGAAAATCTGGTGGCTCTCAATGCCAGTTGTCAGAGGACAATGAACACACTTTAATTTTGTTTTCCTGTTAATTAATTTGCTTGAACTAGCGAAATGTTAAAACCTGATGATAATTCATAAGGTATTGGAATTAGAAACCAGGTATAGCTAATCAGTTTTTATCAACTCATGAAAAGAAGGCCACAGCGATTCAGTTATGGTTGATGATACACCCATCACAGCATCTACAAAATGTTTTGGTCTGCTGAAAAAGGATAGAAGCTTCTGGACAGACACCAAGTATGGACACAAATTTGATGCAATTTTAAACAAATTCTTGAAAGTAGATAAGACTGACCCAGTACTAGTGTACAACATGTCTCCATACTTGATGCTTATTTCTTGGTAAAGGTAAAATTTACTGAAATATAAGCATTAACACATTTCTCAATTTTTAAATACACCTACTTCAATGGTTCAGCATTGCTCAAATCCCATTCTATTTATTACGATTTCCCCTCCACTCCTCATTACAAAAAAACAGATTATCATTACCTTTTAAAGTTTACGCTGCTAAAATCTGCTTGAGAAGTTATTATTTTTGTCCACCTATTTAAATCAGATTTTAAGGGATGAGAGTCACCAAATCTGGAGTAAACAGTACAACAAACATAACTCTGGACCTCTACTGGCCAAGTGGTCTAAAGCGCTAGCCTTTAAAGATCACTGACATCTCACCTCCGTACATGTGGGTTCAAGTCTCTGGCTTAGCCAATGTGGGTGTGCAAGAAAGCCTGCCAGTAGCTCCCTGTGAGTTTATGGTTCTTACCTGAGCTTTCTGGGATTATTGTTCCACTACATATACTGGCCACCATGTATAGCCTAGTGTGTGCTGAAAATGGCATTAAACCCAGAACAACAACAACAAGCATCATTTATGCATAAGCAATTACCTTGCTCAGCCACTACAGGTGAGGCCTCAAATGAAAACCATGCAGTATGCAATCCACGAATCTAATTCCTATACCCACTTGCATGCAAAATGCAGAGTTGATGTGCAGAAGGTAACCTATCACAATGTACAATGTATAGTCATTTACATGGAAAGTTTACCACTAAATCAACCTATTTATTTCTACTTCCAACTACACTGGTAAGGGACTTATGAATCAGTTAAGTTGCACACAACACTGAAAAATGTGGTTAGGGGCTAAAAACAAATATGAACATATGTTCAGATGTTAGCAATGCATAAAATGTAGGCCGGTGATAGTGACTCTGTGCTGTAAGGGTATACATTAGTACTAAAACAATGTCTCCAATTATCAAGTTTCATGATTGGAACTTAAACTGAACCAAATAAATGAAAGTCAGTGACAAAATTTCAATAAAGTCATGGAAGCTTGAAATATCAAAGAGGCATCTCAGTGCAATAATGGGATAATACCAAGATGCACCCCCTCTCCAAGTTTCATGACTGTAGACAGGATAGTTGGCATACAGCATGCATAAAAGTTAACATGGTCATGAAGTGAAACACAAAAGCCTACATTTACGATGAGGATGTAGAACTCATCAAGATGCATCTCCTCCCAAGGTGTCATAATTCTAGGTATAACAACATGCACACTGGATGAAATTACCTATGAGGCTTTGAGCCAAGTACAAAACCTTGACCCACACCCCACCACACACCCTCCCCACTATCAGGGACGTATAATATGCCTAATGCCATACGAGGCAAGTGAGGGAGGCAGGAGCTACACTGGCTCAATGATTAGCATGCTGAACTTGTGCAAGTTTGAATCATACCATCAGATCAGCCTGGGTTGGCAACTATGATGTGTGCTTATCAAAAACCTAATCAAAACCAGTAAAATGTGAAAAATTATGGTGTTTGGTACTAATACAGATGCATACAATCATTTAGTCTGATGATTCTAGCCTACACAGTGCTTGTGAAATAAACTATTAAGTCAAATTTGAACCTAAGTCAGTGAAGTGTAAAACATGAGTCTGTGTGACCTACATTTGTAATGAAGGTGTACTATTCATCAGGCTGCATCCCCTCAGTAAGTTCTATGATTGCTGATACAACCTTATGCATACAAGGTTCAAGCTAGTGGAAGGTTGAGCAATGTGTTCACATAAATATGTTCAATCCTCTCCTACATCCAATCCCTACCCATTGATGGAGATAAATATAAAGTTAAACAAGAGTGCCAGTGCCATGAATGGTACCTTGTATGACAGCTCCATTTTAAATTAAAAGTCCTATATGCAGGTGATAGTAGGGTATAGCTGACTCGGAAAATTACAGACCAAAGGGACAAAATGAACTTGACATTCGATCAAGGTATGTTGTCATGAACTACATCTAATGTGTCAAAACATCATTTTAGAGTTCTACCATGAGTATGACCTCTGACCTTTAGACCACAGAATCAATCTTTTTTTACTGCCCTATATGCAAGCCACCCACAAAGTTGGATTAACGAAACTGCTCTAAAGCAAGTTAAAATGTAATACCCATTTTTCTTTGAGCCACTATGACAATGATTTTTGGCCATTAGACCCCAACATCAATAAGCCATGTCCAGACATTAAGTACAAGCCCTCCACAAATTTTGGATATGGTGCATTGTCTTGAACTAAAGTTATTATGCCAAAACCATTGCTTTCTAAGTCATAATACCCTTGACTTTTGAGCTTTTGAGCCCAAAATCAAGTCTTCCATTTTACCCAACATGTTTTTTTCTTAGGTAAAGGTATTTTTATTTTCTGGAGTGACCATGAGTTTTGACTTTTCGACCCACAGATGATTGTGAATTGTGAGAACTCAAGATATTGTTTGGGAAACTGTTTCATCTTCTTTCTGTCACAGTGACTTGACCTTTAACCTTTTGACCTGAAATCATTCCTTATCCAAAAGCACAAACTGTTAACAAGTTTTGGTATATTGAAGATGGTTGACAACCAGAGTTAATGTGAGGAAATGCAATTGGTAACAAATGATAATTAGTATTAACATTGAGTTCTTTGAAAAATGAATGCTGTATTTAGTTGGATAAAGATTCTGCCAACAATATTATTTAAAATTTTTTAAACCTTTCAAACACTAACATTACTGTTTGGTTGCTATGGCAACCAGAGTAAATCTATAATTATTTATAATTTTCAGTAGGATTAGTATTGGTTCCTGATCAATGAACTGTAAGTGAATATAATTATATTTTGTGAAGAGAAAATTTGTGAACAACAACTATATAAATATTCCATCTTCTAAGTACTGTAACATACTGAAATGTAGATACGTGTTTGAAAGTAAAGTTATAATTATCTTGCATAGGCCTAAAAGTAAAACTAAGGATATGTGATATGTAGAAAAAAAAATGAACTGTCCATGTACACATTCAGAATAACAATATTTGATGGAAAAGTATTCATGATATTCAATTTTATTTGTCAAATACACTTTTCCAACCTTTTTCTCTATCTGGTTGCTATGGTAACCATTAGCACATCTGTTTCAATGACATTTTTAGTATGAGCCATCTGCATGCATTACTTTGTACAATTTCACAATGATCTAGTTATAAATAAAACAATTCAGTATACGCAGACAGGGTAGTCAGAAATAAATAGCACTTGTTTTAAGGTCATGCAAAACAACACAGTACTGCCAGGCTTAAATGTACATACCTTAGAGGATTACTTTTCATGTTTAAACAGTAGGATAATTCTGCACTGTTCAAGAGAAGATCAACAAGGTCTAAGCAATTCAGTAAGTTTGTTCAGATTTCTTTTAATGAAGTAAAAATGTAAACTTATTGTAAAAGTTATCAATCAACCTTTTGTAAATGAAAAAAGTACAGTAGTATTACTACAGTTTTCGAGGCAATGTGACTATATTATCTAAATGTTCATTCTGCATTATATCTATAATATAACCTTCATTAGAACTAGGAAATGTGCATAATCATTCTGATAACAACATAGATAAATACCCACCTCTCTCTTTCCATAAACCTCTAAAGAACATACTTGCAGAAGTCATACACAGTACAAAATGCCCGTTTGATAGAGACCATGTC
This sequence comes from Megalonaias nervosa, assembly GCA_016617855.1. Lineage (NCBI taxonomy): Eukaryota > Metazoa > Mollusca > Bivalvia > Unionida > Unionidae > Megalonaias > Megalonaias nervosa. The sequence continues at coordinate 11,731 of JAECUM010061962.1, read as the reverse complement.
CACTCTGCTGTGGTCATCTTCAACAACTCCGTGAAAGGGTTTAGTGCAAAACAATCCTCCATAAGCTGCCGCAGCAACACCATCAGGATGCATGGAAAGATGGTGGAGGTGTTTTTCTCTGGATCATCTCCACTCTCTCCACCTCCACTGTGATGCGTGGGGTTCCAAAAATACATGTGAACTGCACCGTACATGATTTTTGGTGTTGACTAGTGTAGTATTGTTTACTATAGCAGGGTTTGGTAATCACAAAATCAGTGTAATACTGTAACATGGGAATAGGGTAATGTTACTACATGTGTTTGGCGGATAGCTATGTAGTATTGTTACTAATCTGTTTTGGTGATAACAAAAGCAGTTTTACGCTGTTATCTGAAAATATAGTTATATTACTACATGGCGTTTGGTGATAGCTATGTAGTATTGTTATTACATCAGGTTCTGGTGATTAAACAGCAGTTTACACTGTCATCTGGAAACAGAGCAATGTTACTACAAGGGTTTGGGGGATAGCTATGTAGCATTGTTAATTCATCTGATTTTGGTGATCAAAAAAGCAGTTTTACAATATCATCTGGAAATAGAGTAATGCTACAACATGGGTTTGAGGAGCAATGTAGTATTATTACTACAACAGGTTTTGCAGATCATAAAATCAGTGTCTGGAAAAAAAGTAATGTTACTATATGAGTTTGATGATAGCTATGGTAGTATTGTTACTACATCAGGTAAAATCAGTGCCTGGTAATAGGGTAATGTTACTAAATATGTTTGGGAATAACAATGTACATGTAGTATTGTTACAAATACCTTTACCAATACAACATGATTCACTTCACAACTTCTTGTGTGCTTCTTACTAAACCTGATATTGTGTGTGCATAATTTTAAAATTCTCTTAAAAATGGAAAAGCAAGCAATTTTTTTTTATTCTGGAAGCAATGGACATTGTCATTTTCTGACGAACAATTTACTGCAAATACAGCCTCATGGCCAAACTAAAATTCAAGCTCAAGTAAAGGTGCTATGTTAACTTTCAAATAATCCACCAATTTCCACAAGATTTATCATTCCAGAGAGAGCTGTATAAAAGAGAATTTCATCTTGTTTTATTGAGCTGTTTTAAACTTTTTTTAAAAAAGAGCATCAAGATAAATCTTACAATTTTGATGAACCTTAAGTAACAAAACTTGAATAAAGCAACACGTGTGTTGTGTACAATGCAAAGTGGGAACATTAATGAGCATGCACATCCACACACTGTGGTGTCATCTTGAAACGAGGACTGTTCCAGTGTCCAAGAATTAATTATTTTCTACTTTTTTACTTAAACACAATATTATTCAGCAATAAATGTTCCAGTGTTCGTGTTCTAATAAAATCATTAAAAAATTGTGTTGCCATCAGATGGTTAAATATTATATCACAATGAGAAGATGTTTCAACAGAAGAAAAAAACATGGCCTGAAAGATTTCCCAGGCCATACAAATTTAGATTGTACCATGCTTCCTCTTCTGTTTCTGGTATGTAAACAATGGTGGTCTGCATCTATGGAATTGTATTACACCAACATGTTCCCTACTGAAGTTTTGTTTTGTCTGATCTTTGTGCTGTCCAGCATCATGCATGTATACAGAGATATTCTAGGTTTCACATGTGATGACTGAATAGGGGACAGTATTCATCTACAAACCAAAGTAGAATGGCTATCAGATACAAAAGACAATTAAAGAGTACGCTTCGGCAGTGTATATGAAAACTAATTTGGTCATGACCTAACTGCAAAAAATACTGAACTTTAATGACAAGGACACAGTACTTATAAAGATGCATTCACTCACCAAATTTCAATAATCTAGAGAGATGTAATGCATGCAACATGGCAAATACTTGTGGCCATGGGCTCAATACACAACATTAACCAGTCACAATAAGCCTCTCTTGTTCTAACAGTGTGGTTGTAAAGGAGATCTACATCATCATCAGTGTCATGATTTTAGAATGAACTGTGCATGAGAAATTAAGACACTATCTGACCAAGTTATATAATTTTGTGGTTTTCTGGGTTTAATGCCATTTTTCACCACTGTATAGGCTCTACATGGTACCAGTGTACTTGGTGGAGGAAGAACTTGGGACAACCCATGAGAAGGGAGGCTACTAATAAATTTTCTCACATACTCTCATTGGCCAAACCAGGACTCGAACTGATCCATCTAGAAATGAAATGTCAGTGATCCGTAAAGATAAGTTCGTTTGACCACTCAGCTACCTGAGGACCCACACCAAGTTTCATTATTTAGTATGAACATAGAATGCCAAAAATCTATGTGGTCATAAGCTAAAAGCAAAAGAAAAATAACCTAAACCAGTAAAATGTGAATCATAGGTCATGGTGACCTTTTCTGTATATGTGTAGTATAAGGAAAGCTGTATGCAATCAACTAGTTTAATGATTCAAGTATTAGCAGTAAAGAGATAAAAGCCAGTTAAGTGTGAGGTAAGGGTCACAATGACCAGCATTTAAGATAACGATTTAGTACTCAACAAGATTGATCTTCTCACCAAGTTTCATGATTCAAGGTATACATAAAACAAAACAATGAGATTGATGCTCTACTAGCTGAAAAGAATTTCCAGGAATTCAATATCAACCATGTCTTCCTTTAAAATTTTAAGTGTTGAAACCATCTCTGATATTCTTCAATGACAACAAGATTTTCAAATTAGCTGCTGTGGTGAAAATCCTATATCAATATGAACATCCACGCTGGGGGAGTAGTGACAGATTTTCATGATTGCCATTCTGACAGCCATACTGGACGAATGACTGGCACTATTTTCTTTAGGACCAACTAGATATCATAAGAACTCTTCTCATGAAAACCACATGTCCTGTAATTCATTCAGCCACAAACAACCAAACAGACAGACATCCATCCATTCACAACTAGCTGAAGACTGGAAAGTGGTGAGTCTTTCATATGCCCACATTTACCCACACTCTGCAACATCATTCCTACAAAATAAAAAGTTTTTTAAACCTGAAACAATAAATCAAAAATATCAAAAATGGTAAAAATGGTGAGACCTACATTAAGCATGATTTAATACCAGTAATACATTACCTGTCAATAAATATTTTTTATGATAATGAGCTGTGTGAGACCTCCGTGACACACAATTATAATAAGGAATAACAATGAGTGATGTGCAATTACGGATCTCGCTATTAATGATTATGACTCATTTGACACATCCAAATACACTACTGATGAGTCATGGTGGCGTGAGACACCCTAAAAGCAACTAGGATTCATCATGTAATCTAAAGTCAATATACTATGAAAGCAGATATGCTGATAATATAAACAGAATATAAACTGAGGTCACACATTAAATCCTGCCTAAAAAGGACGGTGATACTTACCATAGTCCAAAAATATGCATATTACTGATATAAATTGGAGCAGATATGACCTATTCTATCACCAAAGGGGATGAGTAACAAAATAAGAACTGCTGACAAATTGGGAGAAAAAAAATGCCTCAAAACTTTACAACATAGCTAAGCTCCAATTAGAACTAAAATGGACTGAGAGTGTACACACTATCAATGTGCAACCATGCATTTAAAGACCAGAACATGTCTTGATGTGAGGAAAGGCAGATTTATGCTACACCATGACTGAACTTGACCGAAGATGTCATCCATAAGAATGAGGGCTGCTACTGTACATGGGCCTTGTGGTGAACAGACTGGGTCTGTGTTTTTTTCTAGTTTTAAACTTCTGTTTGTAGACTTCGCCATAATTACACTCAACCAAGTTCTTGTTGATATAATATTGCCAAATTTAATAAAAATCTGATAAGAAAAATTTTAAAAATGCACACATCTAAAGTGTTAACAATCATTTATCACAAGACAATGTACAACTGAATAAAGATCTTACCTTGTGGTCAGGTTAACTATTTATAAGAATAACTGAACTGCACAAAACTGTGGGTTATGGTCACTGACCTATTTAGTCCGAATATTATCAGGCTTTTTTCTAGAGCAACAAATTACTAATTACTAACATGACCGCTCCGGTGGCCTAGTGGTTAGAGCGTCCGCCTCGGATGCGGGAGGTCGTGGGTTCGATCCCCGGTCGAGTCATACCAAAGACTTACAAAAATGGTACTAACAGCTGCCTCGCTTGGCGCTCAGCATTAAGAGGTTAGTGTTAGGACTGGTCAACCTGGTGTCAGGATAATGTGACTGGGTGGGACATCATGCTACATGTCTGCGGCATGATGCCCCAGTGCTAGACATCACTATAAACTGCCACACTGCAGACATCGTAGCGATATGACTGAAAAATTGTTAAAGCTACGTTAAAAATCATAATCACATCACATCACTAACATGTGAATTTCATTAGTGTACTTTTAGTAAAATTCAAGGTTTTATTCTTTATGAAAAATTAATTTCCTTTTGTTTGAATGAACTGACCTTAATGTTTAACTTTTAACGTATTGGCCAACCCCCTCGCAGTTTGTACTCACCTTCTGATTTCAAATTCGAAAAAGTTGAAGAATTAAAAAAATATATATAGTATAGTCATTACATAAATTTTGCTAATTTATCATTTCCAACATGACTGTCACCAGGAGATCCCAGACACTAGTTTTAATTGAGCTTCAAACCAAGCAAAACTTTTCAATATAATGATGAGCATGCTCACAGTCATTCTTCAGTTCCTGGGAAAGTCCATATTCAGCGAAGTGATGTGATATTGAGACAACTCGTACACAGAATGTAAACAGTATTTTTAATTTCTAGTTCTAATTTTTCCCCAAAACATGTCTTAAAATGAATAACATGCCCTTTAATTTGAAAAGATGCATAGTAAGTAATTTGAAGAATTGTAACTTCATTGTGCAAATTTATCAAAATAGTCTCACCCATGCAAATAAGTTTGCATAGTTAGTAACTCCCACTTGGATTGAAATGTGAAAAAGATGACAGTGTTATGGACCCCATAATGAAAATCAGGTCTGAAATCATAAAATGTCTTTTAGTGGAAACCCCATGTTGATATGACCATTTGTTCAGGAAATGTAGTACTACAAGATTTTTATGGTGGCCACAGTGCTGGCCATGTTGGATATCCAAGCAGCACCATTTTCATTATGGGCTAACTAAACCACTGAATAAATGTGTGTGCAATGTTTCTTGGCAATCCTCGAAGTAGTTCAGGTGGAGTAGTGTTAACAAAATTGTACAGACAGACAGATGGACAATGGATTATGGATGATGGATAAAAGGCAATCTCATAAGTTCTTCTGGTCTACATCACAGCAAAACTATCAACATATTCTTAATTGATGGGCATTTGGAAGGACATCACCACTGCAAAATATGCTCAACCTGACCTAAATTGGGAGAACAAGAGCAAATGTGTCCACATACTTCTTTTGTTGCAAGGAAGTGTGGTTTTTATACATAAAATGTTGTTGACAAATTTAACAAAATGAAAAAAATAAAAAGACACGTCAACTTTATATTTAATTATACTTACACTGAACCACCAGTTGAATGACCTTCTCTTTAGAAGTTCTGCTTTCCATGTTTTCAGATCGACAAGTGTATGTCCCAGAGTCATTTCTGTACACAACTCCCAGGGACAATATGTCTGCTGGAATACCAGGAACTTTTGTCTGCTCTTTGTACCACGATGATGTGCAGCTGGGAAAACATTCTGCGAAACATGATATGTTCGGTAGAATGTTGCTCTCATTCAGGGTGTACTCAATGGTACTCGGTGTCAGGACCGGTTTGTCTGGTCCATCTGAAGTTTCAAGTCAAACCATACAGAAACATGAACATTAGACATTCAGGATATATCCAAATTAAATATTAAATATTCACGTCACATATTACAGTTTATCTTAATGGATAAAATTAAAATCAAAGTTCTTTAAGCATAGGTTGTTAAATTTAAACTTACATTGTATTTTTAGCAACTATGAGTAATAATAAGTTTAGAAAAATTCAATATTAGGTTAAAAAGGTATTTTCCAAAAGAAGTGTTCCATGAAAACCTGTCTCACTTACTTCCATGACTTGATGAATAGTCCATGACCACTTTCAAATTCAAACAACCCACGACAGAATCAATTAAAAAAATTATGATTCCTACAGAAGCATATTATTTTATATAATTTCTGGCTAATGGGGTGGTAGAAGCAACTTTAAAATTGGGTTGGAGGCTGAATTGATTTAAATGAAAGCTGACTAAAGGCAACATATAATGAATTCTTAGAGATCATATAATCCACTGCATATTTTTATTTATTTCAGTGATTGCTATGTTTTACTAAAATGTCTTTGTTCTCAAGCCTGAAGTTTTTTATTTGAATGGTAGTTAAATCTTTTATCAATTTAAACATTAGGTCAGTTTCTATGATTTCTTGTTATCACTTTATGTTCTATACATAAATATTACATGATTTGTCAGAAGAAATAAAATATTAATGCCTATAGAAGTGATGTCACATTATTTCTGCCTACTTTTACATCAAATGAATTTGTTGCATGAAAAATATATTTTCAGCGACTGATACGTCTTATTGTTATGCATTGTTGAATGACTAATATAAAAAAGAAATACAGCATGTCAAACACTGTTACATCATAAATAATATGTACAGTACAAAAATAGATAAAAATCAAGGAATAACATTTTCCACAGTGTACTCTTAAAATCACCATCATTGAATTAACTGTGTATTGTCAACAGCATCAACATCACCATCACTGATGGCCTTTTAATGCAGAGTTGCAGGTTTAATTTCCCACTTCTAGCCTTTTGCAAGAGATGTATACCCAAAGTCTGAGGGGTTTCCATGGCAGTGGTGTATCACTTGTGATCACTTGCCTCTCATCACGCATGTTCAAATGTCATTGCTACATGAGAATGTTGCCAGTTACTTGCAGACGGCCAATGTTTCTACCAAGGTGGTCTGTGGTACTTGAAAAGTACTTATGGGTTTCTTCAACAGTACAATTGGCTGCTATATATAGATTCTCTTGAGCTGATAATGGTGTAAAACTCATAAGTATCTATTTACAACCTGATGTCTAGTCTCCAGTTGACCTTGGGTGTTGGAGAGACCTAAAGCAATAAATTAATGGGTGGTACCATTGTGCCCAAGTAGTCTAATTTTAAAGGTGCTCACATGTACAGACCACTCACTCATCTGACCTCTGTCTGAGGGAATTTAAGTTTCACATCGACCAACATTGATATGTGGGTTGGGGGTCTTTTGGGTTCTTCCTCCTCCAAATATGCTGTCCACCATGTATATAATATCCTGTGCTGAAAAATGGCATTAAACCCCCCCAAAAACGAAACAAAACCAAACCAGCCAACTAATCAGCAGCAATACCTGCAGCACAAGCATTGATTCATCATTTTTGCTATAGCTTTTCGAGTTTGTAAATTTCAACCTTGATAGTAATTGTCCTTAAATCAATGAATATCGTAAATTAAGTTTTCCTGATATTTATCTAATGACAATTCATCATCAGTCAGACTGAATGGATTTATATGTAAGCAGCTTGTGTCAGTTTCAGGTGTGAGCATATTTGATGGAGAAGCCAATTTTGCATTGTTACCTCTCACAAATTTAAACTTATTCTAACAATGTCTATTATTCTGATTAAAGCTATTTATTATTGCTTAGTCAAGCTATAGTTATCGATATCTGGAGATGTGGGTAGTCTGATAAATATTTTTAATAAACACAATCTGAAAATTCATCAGTGTTTTTCAATGATGCATTTAGATTGTGTAACTACTATAATCCACAAACCAAGAAATCAAATTATTCAAGACTGTCAGGCAGAAGCATAACTACAATCTGCCATTTTCTGATCTCTAAATTTGCAACATCTTTTCAACCAAACTGTTTCAGGAACAGACTAGAACAGATTTAATCACCCAAACATATGGTTAAAATCTATTTAATTCATCTTTTAAGTAGTTTCATTTTTGTTTAGTTAACTTCACACCCTTCACTGTCCTCACTTCGATATTATTTCTCATTCATGCAGAGAAAACAACGCGACACATTAAAAATGTGGCACACTTACACTCATAATTGTTACTACTATATACTTCTCTCTTCCAGTTTGTTTTGGTGATTCTATCATCCCATGCTATTTGTCTTGTTTTAGATATGTATATGAGTTTATCACATGCCAACTACTACGCTGATTGTCTGTCAACCTGAGAATGTGTATACCAATAAGAAATGAAACTTGAAGACTGAGTTCCAAGATAAATTTCTTGATGTATTCAGCTTGGATTTAATGTTTCCTTATAAACTAAAGAGTTCATCAACTCCCAATCATCACACACTTTCTTCGGCCATGCTGACAGAGCACACACTGAAATAATGTCCATGTAAGACAAATACCATGGGATAACTCAAGACTAATAAAATCAAATAACCTGGTCAAGTTATAGATTTTATCTAATGGGAGGGGGGAGGGGCAAGTTGACAGCAAAAAACATGGGAGGGAGGAGGAAACGGACATAGTTCAATATCTGCCTAACAATAAAATATCCTTCTCTCTTACTTCTCCACTCAGTTAAGGCTCTATTGAAATCAAAATCCTCAAAATATGTCTCCTCTAGCTGTATAGCAATAGCGTTTTAGTCATGGTCATACGAGACAGTTTCCTGGTCTGGTTGGCAGAAAGTCCATAGGTTTATTCCATATTTGACTGCAAACTGCAATGTTGTCAAAAGAATTATATCTTCTTTCCTAACTATCATTCAGTACGACTCAGCTTACATATTCGGTTTAAAGTCTCAGATTGGTTCTAAAATTTATGATTATTTTGCAGTTGTCTATGTTTATTTATCAGATTCAAATTAATACATTTTTTGCATACTAAATTGCTAGAATGGCTATTTCAAATAAATGCTTTTAATGGAAGAGTATAATGCCAGAACTCAAAGCATCAGTGACTTGTTTTTAAAATTCCTTCTCAGTCAAATTTTTGTGGCATTACATCAAGTTCTTAAATGATACAGTGAAAATTCATGACATGTATAAATTGCAGAAGTGAGTAACATTAGTTCAGGAAACTAATATCACAGGGAAAATAATGATAGGTATAAAGAGAAATAATAATCTTATTTAAATGAAATATATGGTGTCAATGAGTGCTGGCCCTACAACTTTCCAAAAATTCTGTTTTTGACTATTGTGTTGTTGCTAACAACACTCTGAAGTATGCAAATAATTTCTGCATACATGAAGTTGACCCACATTTTACCATTAGTCACTGCTTGTTAATTACCAGTTAAGCAAATTTACCTGTTGAAATAATACATTATTATAAAAACTAAGATTGCAAGAAAACAGATGTGACAATATATTGGTATCACTAAACTAGAAGAGATAGCAAAGACAACGGGGGACACACATAATATAATCCATATAACCAAATGACATCAACAGTCTTTATTCATCAATCTCATCATTATTTAATGACACTGCTTCAAATGTTTTGTAATAGATAAAAAGAAACCTATTTGTACAATTGGTGTGGAACCAAATGCCATAAGGCCTGCAGAAAATTCACCATGCAAGAAATATACATAACAATAATCAAACACAAACTGGACAAATTGTATCCTTCTAGATCTGAGTTTACAGATCATTTAGTCCCTTATAATTTGTAATGCCATTCGATTTTTGCATATAGCAAGCACCTACCTACTTCGTTTGGTAATACATTTGCATAATATGAGAGTTAGTATCATTCCTTTGCTGCCATAAAGGTTCTGCCAACCAGAGCTCTGCACATGCTTACCTGTGATGACATTTGGGGATTCTCTGATGATCTCTATAAGCATTAATCTGTTGTCTGTTTGTGAATTTAATATGGTCCTCATCTGTTTATGAATACTGTTCTGTGCTGCATGTTCACTGTCATTTGTCGGGAGGAGCATATGCATAACTAATTTGAACATGTTAGGAAACTGTTCTTTATGGTTGTAATGTACAATTTTCCACATCTCACAGGTAATGTCTCTTGGATATCTCTGTTCCAAAATGCAAGTTTCACTAAAATGAACTTGATGTTTCACTTTTTTGAATCAGTGCTTTACTACTTACTAAGTCAGGTTTCTTTTCTGTTCCATAATGCTTATTAGGCTTTTATGTTCATCAATGTCATAGTATGTATGTTCAGACACTGGTATTTTAATCAAGTAAATATGCTTACTTTTTCATTTCTTTTTAGATTCTTACGTATTCAATTTATCTCAACCCTAATCTTAAATTATCACATTTTCAGAAAATAAATAAAGATTCCACTTTACTTATAAACTGCCTGACAATACCGCTATATGGGGTTTGGCTGGCATGCTGTCTTCTTGTCCATCCAGAATGTACATTGGACTCATATTCAACATCAATTTCTGGCTCAAAATCACATGCTCGTATTCCAATAATACTTCTCTAAGTTCTAATAGATGGATACACTTCAAATCTTTCAAAATCACCATCATTATAGCCATCATCAGCCTGAACATTTGCCCAATTGAAATCGTTATCTGAAGACAATACATGTTCAGATTCAGCCATTTGGGTTTCCTAGGTGGTCCTTATTTTCAACATGCATTTGTAAACCTTACTTGATGAATTTCATGTTAACACTATGATATAATGGTTGCTCCAGGGCCCAATGCAACAAGCAAATATAGTTTAACAACCATTCATCTCAAGCCGAAGTATCCAAATGTGTAAACAGTTGTCTACCTTAACAAAAAAAAGTGTTATGAAACTTCTACCGGCATCAAGCATGGCTTAAACCGGCATCAAGCATGGCTTAACAGTTAAAAGAAAATTGCATACTGTAGAGATTTTATTAATATATGCACGACTTTTAACTAATTTGCGGAAGTTCTAACACATCACTGCTTCCAAAACCACGAATCCATACACACATGGCGCAATTGCTCATCCTGTCAGCATTTCTGACCAATGTATGTTGATTTGCCAAGTGTTACATTGCTAAAAGATGGTTAGATACGACAACCCTAGGTGTGATTTCCAATATTGTTGACACAACCCATATCAGAAGTGATTTCCTAACCAAACAGCCACTGTCAGAATTAAAATAGTTTGAACCTCCTACAGAAGTTTTTTTTTTTTTTTTTTTAAAGTTTTTAAAGTGCAGTCACATTGGGGGGGGGGGATCATGTTTTACTGGAACAGCCCCGAGTTGCAACAGCTACTTTTCCTTGTCCCCATTTTACTCAGTAAAGCACTCCATCACTCTTCTCTGCTGCACAACTTACTTTTTTACTAAAACAATCCATGGACACCCGATGCAAGCTTGACACTTAAATGTTTAAAAATCATGAAAATATGCATGCTTGTAGTAAAGACAATGGATTAAAAATTATTCTAATACATGGTCCCTGAAATAAACACGTATATACTAAGAGAAATTTGTAACTCTAGAAACTGCAGTTTCACACCTAGCTCTTGATTTCTTAATGATATTCACATTTACTGTGAAATCTATCAGTAATTTAGCTGTCATTTTATTGTGGAGAATTTTCACTTTCAACAAGCTATCATACACTTGATCAAAATGGGTGACAATTTCAAAATATTGTTTTAATTCACCAATAACTTCCATCATATTTACAGTGAGAT